>JAHZNA010000574.1:0-30992 GCA_027743935.1 Sinodicranocentrus sp. ZH6 | reverse complement strand
GTATTGCTAATGCGCCAAATCTAAAAGGTCCTTCAGGCCCTGCATAAGGTCCTGGGTTTCCAAAATTGACATATAGCGTGTACTATATCATTCTTCTGCATTTTTAAAGAATATTTTCTGCGAACTTCATTCTATTCAATCCTTAATCGTTTATATGTCTTGTCACGTAAAGCATGGCTAGTGAGGCGTAAAATGAAAAATTAATAAAAGCTATAATATCAACTATACGCAGGAATTACATTTTATTAACATAACATTACTTGAGACGTTGTATCATCGACACCGGTTTCATTCCATGTTAAGATTTCATGTTGTGGGATTTTTTCTGTGAAGAATTATTTTCTCCACGTTATAATTGAACGTTGAATTAACATGCATAATTTAGCATTGACATGCATCCAAATCAAATTAAAAAATTTGAATGACGCAAACAAACGGAGCTTCCTCTCATGGATATATTGAATTATCGCATTTATTTTTTGCATGTCATTACTTGATTAGATACATATGTAATCAATTATGTTGAATGAAAAGTGTCTAAAAAGTTTAATTTTGGATAAGTTGCACTTGCACTTGTCAGAACAACACTTGTTTTAGCGTTTTCGAAGTTCTGTAAAGGTAAATTATCTGATCTGTGATTCTCACATCCGACGTTTTTGGACATGAATTAATTTGCATTGGTCATGTGACGTGACGCAATTCTCTGATACGCCTATATTTAATGAAGTTTAAGTTGCAATGAAACTGATAAAATTCCAGCTGAATACACTAATATGGCATTGACTTTACGTTGTTTAACAAAGATTAGTGTAGATATATATGTTTTAGACTGCCTGCCTGGAATGGATAACAAACTCACAATGAGTGAATTAAGGCGTGTCTGTCTAATAAATGGTGTGTGATAATGCTTCCTATGCCTAAGCACTTGATGATGAATGTTTATTTACTGTATTAAGTTAGACATGTTAATATGTGTCGATTCGATTGTATTATAATTCTTCTTATGTAGACACACACTTGACAACTTGTAGACTAATGAAAAGTGAGAGTATATATGCGATGCAGACACAGTGGACATGTAAGGAAGATGTAACATTACTTAAGTATCACTTTCAGGCAGTCGATTTAGCCAAGAATTGCGCGCGCACTCGTATTTTAGTAACATCTAAAAGCATTTTACGTAGTTTCGTTTCCGTGCTGTGCCATTCCAGTTTTAAAATATAAATTGAGTTTCTGTGATGTACGTTTGCCTGTGTTATATTTATTTAGTATGAAATGTCATATTTTCTTGTTTTACAGATGCGTGCCTGAGATGTCAGGGGGATGCTAATCGCCAGACTGGAGGAAAACAACCTGAATGTGTCGTAGTGTGGGGAGAATGCAATCATTCTTTTCATCATTGTTGCATGGCACAATGGGTGCAACAAAATAAAAGATGTCCCCTTTGTCAAAAAGAATGGTCGGTACAACGAATGGGAAAATAAAAGTTTATTTGCGTTTGCGAACTAGACTTCATCCAATGATGGCAGCCTTAATGAAAATGAAAAGCTAGTTTTACGTTTGCAAACTTAATTTTTGTTCCTTATGCCCGTGTTCCCAATTAAAAGTTAAGTTCGACCTTATATTTCCCTTAAGATTTGCTCCACTTAAAATGTATGGGGCTAACTGTCGTATCCTGGTAACATAGGTTAAGTTTGGTTCGACCTTAACTTTTGATTGGGATTGGGAACGGGCATTCGAGATTTTTCTCTTTCCCATGTATAATATAATATAATACTTTACGTCATGTTCAATTATTGATATCCCGTTAAATGTTAACCCTTACACATTTTACGGTAAATCGGTCACTGATTACATAATTGTCAGATTTTTATTCATTTGTACATATAATATTTGCCTAGAAAGGCATTGTAATCTGTAATGTAATATTGTACGATGGAATAAACTTCAGTTTTGATAATAATTCTAGTTTAGGGCTCGGACAATGTGTGGGTTTTACTTTGAATACCTAATTATAATGCAATAATAGAATCTTTAATATTCTACATTTTTGATGTGGAAGACGCAACAAAAGGAGCATAAAACAAACATTCATTTTTTAATCTGCAGTTAGTTATTACTTATCAGCTTTCATTCTTCAGAAACAGTTTGATTTGTAGATGCGGAGTTCTTATAATTGACATGATGACAACTTTGTCTGCGCTGCTGTATCCCGTGTCCTTGGGAAGTTAAATCGACATAAACCGTTTGAGCCTTTCGCTGAGTCATTTTCTCTTTAAACATTTCACAATACGACGTTTTCCTCTGGGATGCAGGTGCACAAGGGATGTAAACTTTTGTTCGGGCATGGGGCAGATCAGTCTTACTAGGATTCCGTGGTTCTTTTGTCAGGGAGGTAGACGACGCAAATTTACGGAGTTTCGGAAAATATTTGGGAGCTGGCTCTTCAACTTCGTTACCACTCGTTTGAACTGTTGAGATACTAGATGCAGTATGAAACTTCTGAAGTAGATTCATGAATGGCATGTAGAGGCTGTATAACATGGGAACGATTATTCTGCGAAGTGCATTGTTTAATTATTCTCATGTTGTTTTGCAGTCCTAGACCCGCGTGAAATTGACAACCTCGACTTGCTTGAAAAATCATTTTGTTAGTAGGAAAACAAACTGGTGGCTTAAAATATGGAAACAAACAACATGGAGTTGTGTGCATTTCGGTTCCAACACCGACATCACTTTTAACAATAGTCTCAGTGTCGATAAAGTTTGCAATGCTTGCTTTGTCCCAAACGGAATTGTTTTCTCGTGGAACAGCAGTTTTACAAACTTCATTACCATCAACCCCTACTTTATTCTCCATAACTTTCAAAGGTTTGACAGCAAATGCAGACTGCGCAGGTTTTGGGGCGAAGCTTACCGATGGTCGTCGCAACATCGTGGAATATTGCGACGGCAAACTAGATTTATTTTTCATGATACCAATCGGCCTAGTTTTGTCTTCCTCAGAGCTCTTCATCCCCTCATAATCATCATGCTGAGAATTTTCATCTGCCTCCTCAACATTTTTATTCTCACTTAATTGTTCCAAGGCTTCAGGCTCAGCAGAGTATTGATGCAAATGCAAACTTGGGGATGTCCTTTTCATTATGCTCGTCGGTCTGAATCTCGATGCAGATCCTTGGGTCTTTTTAACTTCAAAATTCTCCCAGCCATTTGCACATTCACGACCAGTTGTGCTAAGTTCAGCGGAGGAGTGATGGGAAGGGGTGAAATCAGGCATAGGGGCTTTCATGATGCTTCTAGCTCTAAATTTCTCAACATATTCTTGACTTTTTTTCACTTCAAACTCACTCTCATTCTCCTGGGCTTTTGCAAATTTCTGGCCAGTTGTATCAAGTTCAGAAAAGTGATGGTGATGAGACATAGTATCTTCCCTGTAGCTTATCGGTTCAATGGTTCCTGCAGTTTTTATAGAGTTCTTTTGTTTATCCCTAACATCAGAGCCGGTCTTTTCGTTAGGTTGTTCGGCAGTCCCAGTAACAAGTTTATCTGTACTCATTTGTGATACTTTACGACAACTGGTCACAGTGTCCGATTTAGTTCTGCTGGGAGGTATATTGTTATTCCCTAAATCTAATGCGAGTTCACCGTTTTCCTTTGGTTTAAAATTGGCCACGATGGTCAGAGGTCCCTTTTTGTTGAGGCTTTTATACAGTTTTTTTACAATATCTTCGAGTGTTTTCATATCATCATTGAGCTGCATTTGGACTTCGCTCGTCGTTCGCTTAGCCTTTGTCGTATCAGTGTCTGATGGTGTTATAGAAAAAGACACTTCTTTAATGGCAGACTTTCCAGTGCCAAACGATTGGTGAGTTTCCAGACTTGCTAAGGCATCAGAAATAGGTGTTAGGGTTAAAATCTTTCCCGCAATGAAAGCGTCTGATAAACTCTTATGACACTCGAGGACATGTGACTGTGATTGCGGATTTTCAGGTATGGGGCCTTCTCCACTTCCATTTGGAATAGAATTGTCTGTTTTAACCTGAGGTCTGACCATATCCGTTAATTCACATTGGCACGCATACATATCGGTTTCACTGGGAGCCACATTTTTCTGATTTGGGATTGATAGCTCATGTGAAATCGTTACTGACTTAATATGATCATTCTCTTCCTCTTCTAGTACGCCGTATCCGTACAAAGCTGTTTCACTATAACAAACAGCTTTCTGTCTGGAGTAATTAGAAATGTCCTTAATGACCAGATTACCATTTAAATCAAGATTATCAATGGAGATCTCCTCAGTTAAATTTTTTGATGTGGTTATGCTCAGTTTTTTATTATTTTCTTCGGTTCGGTTCGGTTCAGTACTGGCGAATGACTCTACCGAACTGATTTTGGCTGGTGTATCAGTTTTTGCAAATTTGTTTTCATTTGTAGGAGTTATAATGCTAAGGACTTCTTGTGACATCTGCCGTTCTGGTTCTGCAATACCTGGCACGCGCACATTATCTTCATTTTTGCCACAGAGCTTTTAATTTCACCAAACAATTACATTACTATTTTAAATACTTTGTGATAGCAGGTATTGCGTACAACATACTGCAGGGAAGTAGGCCTTTTAATTACCCAGCTAACGAGACCGTAGAATGAGCTGGCCGTATCTGATGGTATGCTAGATATAACCTCAACGTCGTCAACCATCTCATTATACAATGTTTGTCTGTATGGCTTAGGTAGACCCATGAATTTCATAATCTTCATTGGTAACCCTTCCTCCGTGTTTATAATTTCGTGGCTGCGTACTTCGTCTTCATCTTTTTTCATTTTTCCGATTTATTGATTCCAAAACTTATGTCCGTTGCTCTACCTTGCTTTGCCTAGTATCTACCTGTTTAATTATATGCTGGAAGTGTTACTAGAATTTGCTCTGCATTAAATCATAATGTAATTTATGCATACATTTTGCACATATGTGTATGTTAATGTAGAACTTGAATTTTATGAAAAATATGACTTAAACTCATTTAAACATGCATATATTTGTATGTTTACTTTTGAGTCCTTAGTAACTAATTTAGCAAGTTTGAAGTAGAGGCAGCTGAGCTCGATTAGGAACTCACGCCATGCACCCATCAATGCTCTTGCACGCCCACGCAAAGCCAGCGGGTACATTTTAAAACTTTGTTTAGACCTAACGTAACTAACTGTAACCTTGCTGAGTAGATGACTTTTAGTTTATGGATTCACTAATTTGTAAATTTAATTTATATTCCGATCATTGGATTTTGACTCAAATATACATTACATTCACATTAGAATGCTCCTTAATGTTATACCAGCTCTGCGTGCGGTCTGCTAACCGATATATAAGTTCAACGTTTGTTGTATTGTAGGGAACATTCGTCTTTACATATAATGTACATGGTATGAAACACTTTATTAAACAGTTATCCAAGAAAGCATCAAGTGCAAATAATAATTTTAAAAGAAAACTCGAGGGAGAAATATTTCTACGTTGCAGGCACCTGTGGTAGTCCAAACTCGTCAACAGCAACACCCTCCTGTAACGAAACATGTACGCATGTTGCTAGATGTAAAACTTGTGGAATTAATAATTTTAAATGCCAAGGATATAATGAGGATACATACCGTTGTCTTGGACGGTTCTCCATGTGACTAATAAGAAACGATAATAAAAAACTGAAAATGGGAAGCGATAAAAAATTACAATAAATCATCCTATCACGTGAAGCCCAAAAAAATCATCTTATCAAAAAACGATAATAGTTACCATCAAATAGGAAAGACAATACTATTTACAGATAACATAGATTTTGAATATATTTATAAATATACAATTCAATTCACATACTTCAATGTTATCAATGTTGATTTTTTTATATTCTTTTTTCATTTCTTTCAAGCCAGTTTTCATCGCACCAACAACTACTTGCGTGTCTTTCGCTGATTGGATCGCCATTGTCGCCTGTTCCATGTTGAAAGATTGTTGTCGAAGTCCATCACCTTGAGTTTCATACCTTTCAAATAAATGATGCAATACTACTGTACTGTAACCGTGTAACCACTCCTAACTTTATGCAAAAATACAGAATAGAACGTGTATTCAACAATCCCCAAATGTTTGAAAATTCTTACGCCTTTTTACGCTGTAAAATTCGCAATGCTTTTTGTTTCAGGGCATTTTTTGCTGGACCCTCTCTCATTTTCTTCATTTGTTCACGGATTTTGCGAAGTTCTCCCTCGCATTGCGCAGCTTTTTTCTCAATATCTTCAGCTTTTTTATCCACCTGTAAAATTCAATTCATGTTAATTGAATTGAAAAATGCATTGATATAACTTACCAATACACATAATAAATATCCCTCACGATCAGCTCTTTAAAGGTTTTTCGTATTAATACATCCTGAACACGTTTATTCGATTTATTTAATAACTTACATTAGAGATGCAAGCTCCCAAATCGGGAGCAGGTTCCTTTGATTTTGATGCTCCAAACAAACGATTCATTTTAGCTAAATTTTATTGTATCTCGATCACACAACAAAGACAAAAGTTGTGAATAGAGCAAGAACAGCTGATCGCCACTTGTCACTTGTTCGTGGAAAAACTCCTATAAGCCCATAAAACCCTTCAAACTAAGAATTACTGGTCTACAAGTTGAGTTTTCACGATTTGAACTATATAAATATTTAGTATTTGGTATGCGTATTTTTGGACAAAAATTTAAATTATGAAGTTGTTTTTTTTTCTTTGTAAATTTGCAAGTATGACTGTTTATGAATTATGATACGAATATTACAATTGGCTAGTAAGTATTACCCTTGCCCATACGTCACCAATAGTCATGCAAGTGCATTATATTATTCCACATCGAGTACACTAGTGAATAATATCTTTGGGGCACATTCTAATTCACAGAAAACTCACATTTAGGCACACGGCTCTCCTTGCACACAAGTTTACCAACACCAAGACCAACACAAAATACGATACATGATGATATATTAACATGATACAGCATATGTGTTCGGCCGGATAGAAGGATACAAGTCACGGTAGTCGGTGGATTGGATATTGGATTGGAGTTCATACTTTTTTAAAGTGCATAAAAGGAATGAATGTGATGTGAAATGTGAAGTACTTAGGTTTGTATTGTATCTTTTTTGCTTGTAGAATGTGATGTGTCAAAGTATGTCGAGTCGACTACATTTACTATTTACTACTATTACTATATTGCTCACACAATATTACGCACACAAATACACGCTCATTCTAAAATTTTCTAATACATGATTTTCTCACCATATGAAACTTATGAGGATAATGATTAACTTGTCATACGATTTACTTACTACTGCATAAAAACAGCATGAGCATGACTCGGTTTGTTGTTAGTTTTGGAAATTTTGACGAGTGAATGAGTCATACTCACAAGAGCGCTTATCTCATCTCGTACGGTCGTACGTGGTATGGATGGATAATCTGACGCAGAGAGAGATTCAAGCAAATCCTAGAACAAATGGTAAGCTTAAACCTTTACACTTTGGCTTGGCTTCTGCACTTCTGCAAAACGTTGTTGTTACAGAAGGCGTTGGCTGTGGCTGTGACAGACCCTTGATGACGTGCTTTTTGGGCCCTCAATATAAGTAAAAATCTTAATTCGAGGTAATGCTGGGAAGGAGTGTGTTTAAACATTAGAGCAGATCGATTGTACTTCCAAGTTCCAACCATATATACGCAGAAACATACTATTGCATTATGCTGATGGGGGAACTTTATTTTCAGAATATTCCTCTTCCAATAATGGCCGTCGTAGATCGCTTGACATTTGATTTGAATGTGAAACGACGTATTTCTTGCATGCAATTGCTGATATTTTTATTTCTAACATAATATTGGCTCTTTCGAACATTACGAATATGCTAATAATTATGGCCAATTTCAAAAACTTTGTACTACATCACGCAATCTTAACATATTTCCAAATTTACATAATTCGTACATTAAAGCTCTTAGCTGTGAGTGCGCATTGCCTTGTGTAAAGCGCATGCTCCTAATTAATTTGTATTATTTAATTGCTATAGTATACATGTAAGAAAGTTATTAGCCAATAATGCAAATTGAACATTTTTACGAAATGCAATACTGCAAGATGCAAAAAATACAATATAACTAAGCACGTACACCTCAAAACTTCCATATAGTCTTCATACTTTATAATTATGAAATTACGACTTTGGAGATTCTCCCCTCGGACAATACCATGATGTTTTGTTCTGGAAATTGATCCAAAAATGTTAGCCAGCAAAAGAAGTACTGGAAAACCATACTTACCTGCAAAAGCTGTAAGCACATTATGCGAGGAATACAGAATGATCAGCAAAAAGTCCAAAAAAATGAACAGTTCAAAACAAGGGGAGAACCAAGATAGCAATGACCAGTATGATGATGAGCTTTCCATGGACATTGCTTTAGCTGTTGCAATAATCGTAGCTGAAAGCGAAATGTTTCAAAGCGATACAAGTAATAAAGATGATGAAGTAGAACTCATAAACGAAAATTCTCGGGTTTCCTCAGCATCTCAGGCAGCAACAAATACATCATCCAAGAGTAAAATTTCTGAGAAACATGCTGTAAGTTGAGTTGAGACTGAACATATTATTAAAAAAAAATAAAAAAAGCCAACCATTGATTTCCCTACTTAAACTCTCCAGCCCCCAATACTCTGTATTCGATATTCTTGCTTGCTGCGAAGGCATAAGATTTCATGAGAATATGATATACCATCGCGTGCATCATATAAACCTAAAATTATGCTTTTATGCACCTCCCATTTACTAAAATATACAGTTCACTTTGTTTTATACTGAAAGTCTAGTGAGTCTAGTATAGTGTCCTCGTCCTGTCCATAAACGTGTAAGAAAATCGACGAGTTAAAATTTAATCAATATGGCGAGCAAGCAAGGTATTGAAGGGTGAAAGTGTAACACTGCGTGGGCACAATGAGCTTCCGTAAACTTTTCACAAATTTCCCTCAGGTTGGGTTTCACTGCATGGAGTAAACAATTTTCCACTTTCACTAACTCCAAATATGAGAAGTCTAGTGAAAGAGAATTACTCCATTCTTTAAGCACAAGCTACCAGCTTCGTATGAAACATTTCTGAGCACAATGTTTTGTGCTGGCGCTGGCTGAGTTAAGTATTGAACTGCTCTGAATTTAATAGGGTTTTGTTTTCAGTCTAATATATTTCAAAAGATTAAAAAGAATCCCCCCAAAACGGGGTCGATGTGCTCAACAGAGGAGTCCGTTCCAAACCNGCTGAGTTAAGTATTGAACTGCTCTGAATTTAATAGGGTTTTGTTTTCAGTCTAATATATTTCAAAAGATTAAAAAGAATCCCCCCAAAACGGGGTCGATGTGCTCAACAGAGGAGTCCGTTCCAAACCCTGCAGCATGTGCCCTCAGTATTCCTATGCCTTCAAGAGCTGCCAAAATGGGAAGCAGCGTGGAGTTGATGAGGTATTTAGGGCGCGTCCAGAATTTAATGAATAAGTTGGGGTATGTTTTTTTTATTTACATGGTACGTTTCTTTTTTATACGATAAACTATTTTCTGAGTTATCAAAGTCAGGTGTTATATTTTATTCATTTTAGATACCATCAGAGAAGGGGAACCGGAGATAAAAATTAATCCTAGGCTTTCCATGAAAATGCAAATAATAACAGCAAAGGATATCATTCGTGCTGCTCTTCCAATTAAATGCCTACACGCTGTTGTTCTTGCGGTGCATTTTACAAATTGCATAGATTCAGTGGAACGCTTTCCCATTTACTTCAGGTAGTGCAGAAGGATATGTACTTTACGTTATGTTTGTTGTCACCTTAATAAACTTTGCAATCAATCAAAAACGTGTAGTCCTTGTCAGTTTTTCAACTGGAATTAATATATATAAAAAATATTTTCGCATGCTCCTCTCAGGTCTCACGTTTCCGGAAAGGAATACAAGCATATTGTCTTAGGAATATATTTGCAAGGGCATTTCGGAGCGTTAGGGATTAGTCGTGATCCTGGCCTTCAAGATAAAAAGACCGTTTATACGAAGTTGACAGATCTTGTTTGCGAGTTCGCAGACTGTTACGGCAATAGTGAGTTGGTAAAAAAATGTTTTGCAGAGTTTAAATTATTATCTTGGTATGTATTTGTGTTCTGACTCCTATTTAAAGGTGGTCATGTTTTAAATGAGATAAAGTTTGGAAACATTATCACCCACGACCCAAGCAGCATAGAAAAGTTATTCAGCAAAATTGGATCTGTTACAATACATGGGTGTACAAGAGCAGACATTGAAGTGAATGTGGAAAAATTCGCTAAACAATTAAGAGCGAAGGTAATTAATAATTAACAACTTCCAATCTGAATTGGCGTAATATGTAGGACAATTTCTTATTTCTTATGTATGGCTTAATTACTTCCAATTTCTTATGTATGGTTTGGTTGTTTAGATGGGACTTCCTTGCCTGAAGTCACTGCGTCTGGACAGCAGTCAGCATCAACAGTCGCTAACTAGACTCACTAGAAGTAAAACAAATCTAAATAACAGTGCATGTGGACGAGCCAGAGCCTTGAGTATGGGACCAAGCTCAAACTGTTCAAACCGAAATAGTGAGGAGTCCGTTGGGAAATCTGGTATAAGAACAAAACCTCCGAAGTCAAAGCGAAAATGATATTTAAATATTTTATGCTTACGTGTTACGTGTTCACCAGCGCCAAAATCTATTCGACTTTATCATATCAATGTGCTTTTTTAAAAAAATGAAAATGTGACAGGGGAAAAAGACAAAATTTAAAATAGCGTGACATATTCACACAAATTTGTTATAAAGCTGATAATAAGTATTTGACCATCCCGAATAAAATCCTGCAACTATTTATTTTATATTTTATCTCTTGTAAAGGCACAATACATAGGCAATTCAAAAATATTTTCATGTACATAACGTTTAGCAAGGTACAAATTTCGCAGCAGTATAAAGTATCAAAGTCCGTACTACACACACATTGTACAAACAATAAAACAAATAAGTACAGATAAAAAATATTTTTAATATTATCCAAATGTTACGTTTGTTTGTATCACTTCAGACCAGAATCAATTAATGCTACCCCTATTTACTAAAGTCTTATAAACATCTATTATACATTATTTAATTGCGTCTTTTGAGTCACAATAGACTTACTAGAACAATATTGGTTTGAGTTTGAACATTGAGTGCTAAATTCTCACCCATATACTGAACTGCTTTTTCATTAAAATATAAATCAATGTAGGTACTCATTAAATATCTAAATACGAAATATAAAAAGACAACGATTTGGCGTCATTAACGTATAAAATAGTTGAAACAACTCATATATTTGTCCGTCAAGAACTTGTGTCAACTCTAATTTTTTTATAAAAAATACTCAATAACTATACCCTGATTTGATGTTTTAATTAAGATACTTGCGACAATGTTTAGATCCACAAGAGCATGGTATTTTCTCCTCTTCTTTTTCGAATTTGTAGTCGTATGTAAGTTCCTCACCTCGACAAATTCTTCGTAGTCCGAATATCAAAATATGATCTTTCCCACAGATTTTTACTGCCTTTGCTTCACAGTTAGGCTAAAACATACAAAATCATATTAATTTTCCTGTTTTTAGACAAGGTCATCGATAAACACAGTAAGCAAGTGTTTTTCATTCGTACTTCACAAGAATGATTAATGAAACGTGCAGCATTCCCTTTCATAGTAGCGTCAATAACTCGATCATTGATTCTGAACATATAGCAGCCGATCGATTTTGACTCGTAGTACTTTTCCCTTATATCACACACCATCGGTCGAATCACCTGAAAAAAATATCGTTATTTTCTCAAGGTCGATTGATGATTACATTAAAATCAATAATAAAATAATCTCATTTTTCCACATACTTCGCCTGCATATTCAATGATCATTTCTCCTTTCTCGATATCTCGTTTAGTGTATAAACCCCGTCCATGAATCGTAGACCACCAGACAATCAAACTTTTGTCTGCCCTCTCTTTCATTTTCCTATACCTCATTCCCAAAGGAGCACCAAGGTTCTTTTCAGATTCCATTGGGCTGTTAAAGTATTTATACAGTCGGATTAGGTATTCAATCGAGGTAATATTCATTTGTGACTTTGTAAAATCTATTATCTTACGTATCACAAGAACCAGGAGACTTCCGATGTTTGGAAGCCAACCAACCAAACATATCAAATGGCTTTCGTCCCACAAATCTTTCTGTTCTTGCGCAGCCAGACTCATTTTCTTGGACAGGTTCGTCTTCCGGAGTAGTAATTGTAGGCGGTTTCACGAATTTCAAGTCTGAAGAAAGAGCTTTCATTCCTGGCAGCTGTTCCAACAAAAATTGGACTGCTCTGTGAGTGAGACCTAGTTTGCTAAAATTTCCATCAGCTTCTTGACCGTTTCCTAGAAAAAAATTATGAATGCGAATGGAAAGTAGACGATACAATTTATGGAAATTTTGAAAATGTAAACATTGTACGTGGTAGAGCAATATTTGTCGCTGGATAGGATAAAGGAGGTAAGTTGTGGTTCAAACGGGTTCCCTGCACGGTTTCAAAAATGTACCCCCACACTGCACGAACATCACTGGAACGAAAGAGAACTGTTTCGTTACTCTTCACTTCATAGACAATCACTGCTCGATGAGTCTAGAATTATAATTTGGACATCAAACTCATAATAATACACTCTTTGAAATACTTTTAGGATATTTTACATTAACTACAAGTACGAAATACTTTGCACGAACCAGTCTTAAATGTACTTTCGGATCATCATCTCCGGGCTGCCCGGAAAGTTTAGTGGAAGGACTTGACGGTATGTGGTTCTCGTCGTCTTCCACAATCGTCCTGTTTGATTCTGTTTCATCCGGGTCTGGAATAGGAACCGTGTGAATTACTGGAACAACAACTACATCCGTTGATGTTCCAGCTTGTTCTCCAGATTTGATCTGACCCTTAATTTTCAAACTTTTCATTGTCCCATTTCCACATGCAGAACCTGTGATGCGATTAATGGAATACGAGTCTCCGCCTTCCTTTCTTCGTAATGTGACCTTAATTGATTTGTTAGTTCCTGATTCCATTGACACCGCTTTGCGCTTAACACCAAAACCCGTCATGGGACCAGCTCTAACGGGTGTCGTGATTGGAGAAGATATTTTGTCAATACTTTCAACGTTGGGATTAACATTAGCAGGAGGAGGATCATCATGGTTCACTAACATAAGTCTCGGCGTTTGCTGTTGAACACCTATTACACCCATCGGAATAGCACACTTATTCACGTCCAACTGACGCGCAACGTCTTGTGTAGAGCTTCCAAAAATATTAATTTCTGTAGCGCCAGTCGTCACATGAGGACTTGAAGAAGGCGATGGAGAACCAGACTGTGTTGGAGATGGCGACGTAGTTACTAAGGCTAGATGCGGTCCTTGCAAAACATGTGCTGATATTTGCTGCTGCTGTGGTGAAGATGACATGAATGTTGACTCGATTTGGGAAATCTGGTCAGATAGCTTCTGCAGTGGATTTTCCATTGGTCTAACAACTGCAATATTAGGATTAGAAATCATCGTACGACTTGTAGTTTCCCCTACAACACAAATTCCAGTTTGTGGAGATGGTTTAACTGCAACTGGAAATACTCTTAGTGGGCTCAACGCATTTTGCTGATGTGGCTGGGGGGGAAGTACACCGTTCAAACCAGGATTTTGAACTAACGCAACTGTTTTCTGTACACGAATCTTCTGCTGCTTTCCTGGACGAATCATAATTGGCCGAGAAGGACTATTTTGTCTAGATTTTGGCTGATCTGCAGGGTATGGAAGAACTTTTTTATATTTCTCCATTACATCGACCGGATTAGTTTTTTCTTTACATGACGAACAAGGACAAGGAGCTGACGAACGGGTAGAAAGAACGGCTGTATGCGTGCCTGTATGATTTGTCGCTCCGGTATTGATAGCATTTGGAGACAAAGAACATTTAGCCATCAATTGGCTGGGAGTTTGGTGCTGCTGACATGCAAGACCTTGCAATCCTGGAAGAAGACTGAACACACCTGTAGGCGTTTGAACTTGAGGGTTACTGTTACCCGTAACTGGTCCATTTTGTGAGACATTAGCTACATTGTTATGCGGCTGAGTTGGTGTCAGTAGAATTGTAATAGTAGAACCGTCCGGTAATTGAGCAAATTGTTGAATGACTGGAGTAATTTGAGGTTGATGTGGTCCTGCTGATGATGCCTGACTGGGTTGATACTGTTGAATATTGTTTTCTGACGTGGAAGACTGCTGTTGTTGGTGAACCAGTGATTTTTGAGCTGGAACTGAAAGGCCATTTTTGCTGGGCCATGGTGAAGTATTTAAAATGGAGGGGATATTTTGGATTGGATGTGTAACTTGTGGAAGTCTATGAGAATCATGGGGAATTTGAAGATGTGATTGCTGTTGCATATGGACATTCGGCATTGGTCCGGAATAGTGTTGTAGCCTCGGCATTAACTGTGACTGCTGCAGGTCTGGTGGTTGCATGCTTTGAACTATGGTATTGTGATTATTTTGCAAAGCTGGATTAACTCCATTATCAGTTTGCAAAGAAAACTGAGAACTGCAACTATTAGCTGTGTTAAAGTTTTGGTTTTGCGCTAAAGTGTGGTTAATTGAAGATTGGTTTGGATTTTGATGAAAAAATGAATTTGAAAATTGTGGACTTTGCCCCGAAGGTTCCAGTTGATAAGGCACTGCTGCTGAGGGTGCACCATTGGTTAAAGAAGGCGCAGTACTATGGTTGCCAAAAATGCTTTGTACCGGGCCTGCCTGTGGCATGATATCAGGTAGTTTTGTAGACGAAGATTGATTTTGACCTGGGTAAAATTGATACTGCACCTGAGACTGTGGAGACTGAAATTGCTGATTGAAATTCTGTGGTAGTTGGCTTCCTCCAGCTGGAGAGTTCATAGCAGCGTTGGAATGAAAGTTTTGAGGAATGATACCTTGATCACCTATTGCACTTTGAGAAGGCACTGGAGCAGATGGATGTCTATACTGCTGAAAATAAGTTGGTTGAGCTGGAGCTGGCTGTTGAATTTGTGAATGAGATGGTATTTGATGGGACTGCTGCAGTTGCTGCGAAGGCATGCTTAGTTCGTAATGATTCACATTATTTTGTTGAGAAGCAACTGACGTAGGCAGGGATTCATTCCCTGATGTAAACTGATTCATAGGGTTACCCTGCAAATGCAGCGGAAACGGTGAAAATTGATGAGGAAATTGGTGTTGCTGTAACGGTATTCTAGAATCTATACTTCTGTAAATAGGATTTGTAGAGATATGCTGCAATGACTCGTTATTAACATTCATGTTATTCAGGTGAGAATGCGGTTGCGGCAGAGTGTTGACATTTTGTACACGAATGGTAGACGGACCATGTGGATAACCAGTAGTTGTTGAAAAACTAGTCAGTGTTTGTGACTGTTGAGAAGAACCAGGATGACATGTCGTAGCTGTTGGTGTTTGTTGCAATTGCATAAGGGAATTCACCGCAGTTCCTGGCATCATTTGTGCTTGGGTATACGTTGGAGTATTTTGGTGTGCATGTGATAAAAATTGTTGTGAAACTGAAGCGATGGCCCCATTTGGTGGCAGTAAATGAGTGTAGGATGGATGCATTTGAAGTTGACTATTTGGAGGGATCGTATACTGTGGAGGCATTTGTGGCTGGTGTGAAGTTTGTAAAGGGTTAGATAAAGGTTGTTGCACTATTATGCGCTGAGGTTGTGAAATTGTAGACGTAGGCTGTATTTCTTCTCTGGTAAGTTCTACTGCCGACGGCTGTTGATGAATTTCCAGAATACAGTTATCTATAAGCACGCGTCTTTCGTTATTATGTTTGTCTATTAAGATGCCACTTTGGGTTTGCGGATGTGGTGGTTGCGCTAACATAGAAGTCCCGGAAAGTTTGGCACACATGTCATCCGACTGAGTATTATTAGTATTAGCTGTCACACTATTCGATTCTTCTTGGAACGCTTTCACTGTATTAATTACATCTTGCTGGGAATCAGCTTCATGTTCACTTACGATTGCCGCGGGAGGTTGTAGCTGCCCCTCAGATGGTTCTTCATTTTGATACACGGTTATGTTTTTCGTGCTATTTTCTGATGTTCCATTGTCGTCATCACACGAGGAAGATGTACCATCAGAACTTTCGTCATCAGCAATATTTATGCTTTTCGTCTCTAAAAAATCGACTGCGTTCCCGGCTGCGAAATTCCCTATATCTGTTGTTTCAGTTGATGGAAATTGTGATCCATGATTTTCTGATATGTTCTGAATGTCGACGTCTTCCTCCTCCTCTGATGTACTATCGTACGCCATACAAGAAGGTAAATGATTTTGAAAGCCTAGAGCCGTCCTGTAAGTCATTTTACACTGTTCACAGGTAACAGGCCCTTCACTGCCGTTTCTAGCCGGTTGACTAGCTAGAAACGGAGTTTCTGCATGTGGGTCGGGATTTACAACGTCGATAGACAAACTACTACTTCGATTATTTAAATGCGAATTTGCTGCGAATTCCCTTTGTTCATACTCAGACTCTGAGGAAGTGTAAGAAATGCCAGGGCTGGATTCTGGACTTCGTTGTTGTGAAAAGTTGACTTCATGAACGACAGATTTTACAAGTTCAGCTCCTACACTAACAGAAGGAGAGGACTCCAAGGGCGAATGCAAATATTTTCTTGGCCTTCCTCTGCCCCTTGGTTTGCTAGAAGGGGTATCCTCCGTTTGTTGAGCCTGTGGTTGTGCTTCATTTACTACACCCTTCTGTAAACTTGGGGTTTCTTTTTTCTTTCTTGGACTTGGCTTGGAGATTTTAGGTTTACACCAACGCAAGTGCCTATTAACAGACGATTTATTGTTAAACTCTTTTTTGCAATTTGGGCATGGAAAAATTTGCGGCTGCTTTGCTCTTGATCCAGCGGCTGGAGATTTTTTCCTAGATCGCAATAGTCTTTTCGTGGGTGCATCGCTTTGCTGTTTAGTACGTTGTCGTGTCACACGTTCTTTCATTTTATTAGCATTTACTGTAGAAGCTGACGAACTTCTTGTAGGCCTTTTAGTGACGTCTTCCTTATCATTCGTTGCAGAATCGTCAGAACTTCCACCCGTCTCCGAATCTTCTACAGATGTCTCTGAAGTGTTATCGTCAGATGTAGACTCTTCATCCTCGTCACTCCCCCCACCACCATCACATTGAAAAATTGAGTTGTTTATAAAATCTGACATCGTCACCCCCACGACACCCGTTGTTATTATGTGTGATTTTGAAAGACCGTAAATCTAAAAATGAAATATCAAACCTACATTCAACATTGGTATATGCATAGAATAACTTATACAACGTAATAAGTTTTAAGGAATTTATTGAAAACTCTCAATTACAACGGAATATATTCAATTTCCAAGATTGAGGTTCAATATCATATTGTACCTCAATGATTTCCAACATTTGACATTATTCATTCAAACAACATAACATAACTTCTTTGTTCATTCATCATCATTAGTGCTATTATTTAGTATAAAAGCTGTAAATACTTATATTTAACTTACGCAAAGTCTCCATGTACAAGGATATTCGGTTTGGATTGATTGTTTGTTGTTTCAAATCACCACAATCAAGTGAAATGACTCATTAAAACTCTACGAAAATTACATAATCTTATTACTTATTGAACATTTACGCTTTTACACATGCATTAATTAACGCGAAAGTGAAAAAATATTGTAAATACTATTACTCCGAAAAAATCATGATTCTTTAAAACTTGATAATCTAGCTCATGATTTTAATTAAAAGGTAGAGTGTCCCAGTTTATTTGACAAAGTGCTAGTGGAGCTAGTTGAAGCCGAAGGTAAACATTCACTAATATATAGATTTGTTTGGGTAACCTTATATGTATAAGTCATAAATACAACTTTTGGAATTGAAGCTCGCTGCTGCTGGAGCTGAATCGCCTTTTTAATCTGTATTGCATCTTTTTGTATGCATGCAACAACATATTCACAATTCACCATAACCGGAATGAACCATCAACCCTCGTCGGTTTGACTCACTTTGCATTTCGTTCATGTATACTTAATCCATTGAGATTTTGGATGAGAATCTAGCAAAACTACCCTATATGATAAATGATATAGGCTATATCCTTTTCTGTGCTGTACTGCACTTACACTCAAACAATCCTCATATCGTCATATCCTCAGAATCCTCACTTGTGCATTTGAATTCACTTGAATATGTAATACCTAAACACGTTGAATTATTTAAATGCACACAAATGAACGGTAATAAGATGAAAGCAATGTGTGCAAACAAAATTGAATGTGTCCACAATTCCACAAAGCTTGTTTTCAAAGTCACAATTTCCCTCGGTCTCATAGCATATTGTGGGGAAAAACTATTACAGATGACGCGTGTATAGTTCGGGGAAAGTACTCTGCAACTTTCACACTTTCTCTGCTTGCTTCATAATAAGCATTTAAATGAGACTAATACGCATGGAACAACCTGTTACTGTCAGTATTGTAACCTCCATGGTGTGAAAAGTTGACTGAGTGTCTGTAAACTTAAATGTAGTGTGTGTAAAAACAAAGGTGGAATAGGATTGTTCCCAAGTCCCAATGAAATGATTTTATATTTAACATTTATGGGTAGATATGGATGGCGTAATCTCATTTAAATAATTGTCAAGTGTACAAAAGTATGTGATTTGATTATTACTATTACCTATATACTGTGTGATATATGTGCAACTTGAGTTTTGTATGCACCTCTAAGGATTGTGTGTGGTGTGCTTCTCGTGCTCGGCAGCACTCTGAGAATAAATTGTCGAGTGGTGCTTGTGATATAATTGATAATCCAGGCATTTAAAATGCAATATGCATAAAATAATCGCATAATAATCTGATCTGATTAATGGTGAACTTGTGATAAATATCCCATTCCCATAACATATACATACCAAATAGACTCATTTAATTATAGTCTATGGAAGCCCTGTATGTAAAAGGATTTCATTACACTTACCGGTATTTGTTTGTTTTGCAGCTTGCAAACTTTCTCTCGGAACTATACTCATCACAGGGTTTGAGATTTATTTTTCGAAATTGAATGTAATTACGGGTAAATTTTCTAAGAGATATGGCTCATCGGTACTGGGAAGGAGCTGTTATTGCTTCTCGATACGCAAAGTACAGGCCACTGCCTCCAACGGGGCTAATAAACAGAATTGTAGGATTTTTGAAGGAGAAGGTAAAATAGTGAAATGTCCTTATCGGTTTTCATTCCATGTTGTACACCTGGCTATTATTTGTCATTAATTTAAGTATGACGGACCATTAAGTCTGGCATATGATGTGGGCTGCGGTAGCGGCCAGAGTACCCAGTTTCTAGCACCTCATTTTTCAACTGTTATCGGTACGGATCTGAGCCCTGCTCAAGTAGGCGAGGCTACCGAGCAAAACCAACATTCCAATGTCAAATTTAGGTATGCTTAGAAAGTTTAGAAAGAACGAATGCTTTTCATACCTGGTTTAATTACCTTTACTATTTGACCGAATGAATTTACATAGAATTTATATACTCCCTAGAGTATCACCGGCGGAGACAATTCCGGAAGAGGATAACTCCGTACAACTGGTACAGTAGTAAAACGTTATTTTCTTGGTTGTTCTTTCAATTTATCTTGTCATGGTCATGTGGGAAATGGGAAATGTAATTTTCTTGTTGATTTAGGTTTCTGCATCTCAAGCAGCGCATTGGTACGGTCAACTAGGGCTTAGACTTCCAATAAGAAGCAATGTACATTTTAATTCTAATGAAATCAATAAAAATCAGAGTCATTAATTTATAGGTTCGATTTACCCAAGTTTTATGAAGAAGGTGACTAATGCAGATTTGTAAAATTATACAAAAATATTATGTAGTAAAAGCCGAATTTTTTCTTAATATATATGTGTGTGCTAATGAGACTAATTGTGCTTTGCAGGACGAAGGGTTTTATGCCCTGGTGGAGTGCTTTGTATGTACGGATATGAGCTACCAAAGTTTATTTGGAAGAAAGACCCGAGCAAAGAAGCTTCATTAAACGATGCCTTGCAGGAGGTGAGTTAGTTAGAGATGCAATTTATGTGATTTCACTTTATAAGGCAATTTATTATTAGCGTTAGATGAATTTGAATTCATAGTTTTATAATGGAGATTTGGCGCATTACGTGCTTACTCCAAGTAAAGAGTTATATCTTGGCCGTTACACCCTACCGAAGTACAAGATTTCATTTGCACCAGAATTATATCGGTAAATGGATCTTTAAAAATTTAATCCTTGCTTAAATACTTGTATTTTTTAACTAAAGATTTACTCGAAAGAGTTGGGTGGCTATTGGGCTGCTGCCGAACGGAAAATTGTAGATAGCCGTTATGCTCCATATGTTATCCCCTACGTCAACTTTCTGAGGCAATTCATCCGTAGCTATCAAACTGTTTTGAATTAAACTCCTTTTATTTTCCTTTCGTTTGATTTTACGCATGAACATATCTTTTTTTTATTCCATCACAGGGATGACACTTTCTATCAAGATGTCGAGTCCTCTGTCGAAGAAATCGTCATGTACACTGCAACATGGTCGGGTTTCAATAACTTTTGTCAGAAGCATGGAGATGCAGAGGCAGAGAAATTATTGAATAAATACAGGAACAAACTAATGCAAATATTAAATGTGCCAACAAGCTCTGAGGAGACATTTTTCATCAAGCGGACTAGTTTCTTTCTATTAATGGGAAGAAATTTATGAATATGATGACTGTATTCGTATTATTGATGGCACATGTCTTTCTTTATCACCTGATTAAAAGTCATAATTATTAATAGTATTTACATGCAACAAAATCGTATACTGATATGAAATATAAATCCGTTAAACTCGAGATGTTTATGTAACTATATATGATGCAAAAAGGATTTTAAAATTCATTATATATACAAATCGTAATGAAAACTGTTATTCGTGAATGCAATTAACTCCTAACCTAACAAATAAAAAGACGAATGCTTACGGCACTTTAAACACGCGAGATTTTTCTTTTGCACTGCTTAATAAACATTATTTTTAATAGTATTTTTTCTCGACACACATTTTACAACATCAGTATTTTCTCCTATATTCATCATCATCATCATCATCATTATATATTTTAATATTACAGTTTACGTACATACTACTAAATTTGTATAATATATATATTATATCATTATCATCATCGTCAACATTAAATTTACATTGTTATATATTTTAAAGAATTTTTTGTGTTAGTTTTTCTTTTTATTATATATTCAAGTATTTTCTATATCTTCATCACGCCATTCAATATTCTAACACGGCGCGTTACTGCGGAGGAGTTGTTTTCTTCCAAGTATTTGTTTGTATTGTATATTGTATACAGAGATAATAAATTACAGCTTCTCCATTCATGCTCATCTTCTGCTGAAGTCTACAGATTTGGTGTCGAAATGAGTTTTATCGACAGTTGGACATCAAATATCAAACACGCCCACAAGAAGTTGGACAGAAAGTCACTAAGGAATTTCACCTGTGGACGTTCCTAAATATTTGTGGCTAGAATAGTTATCATATATATTGATGTCTACACACATGTGAACATACAGTCTGGCTAATTACAGAAATTTGAAATGGCTTTTGAGGAGATGTGTGTATCTCCATTGAGTGGTATTCAAAATTACAACACGGCATTACAATCATCATCATCAACGTTGATAATCATCATAGAATTGTTTCGAATACAAGCACATAAATTATTGTATCCTAATCATTTCATCCTGAGTAAACCGTTTGTGGTCTAGCATAGCCCGACTTACAGACATGTTAATATAACTACATTTAACATAGCTGATTGTTTCATATCATCGAAAAATGTATCTATATCAGTTAAGTAAATATCATTGACAATATTGAATTTTTTCTTGAAGGATTACGGTGTTCGTGCTCTTGTTTCACAATGTATTTCACACAGTATGACAAAGTAAAAAAGAGATGATTGATTTGAGAGTGAAAAAGCTGGTTTGCTTTTTTCCCAATTCCCTGTTTGCGAATCTCTGTTAATTACTCTTTAAAAAAACATTAAGAATAGTCTACAACAATTTTTAATTCCCCTATCAGAAGACAATTGATTGGAAATTGGAAATGTTTGTTGATAATGTATATATCGACAAATTATCCTATTATCTTGCTGTGCTTGCTTGGCTGACTGTGTGATAAAATTTGATGTTTTGGTAGTGCAAAAAACTTAAAGGGTAATTCGGTAATTTTGTAGTAAAAATCTACAACTATGAGCTCGGTTGATGTTCTTCTGTGCTAACGGTGTACATTTTGATTTTTCCCCAGATAACTGTGATAGGTAAGACATTCGTATAAATTTGCTATCTTCAAAAAATGGTTTAATAACCGTAAACCGCAACCATCATCAGCCATCAGTTTGATTATTTGTAACAAATATCATTTTGTTTACAGACTGATAATTAATTGTTTTGTATATTTTCATTGAAAATGGAATGGTGTATTCCTTGACTTTTTTTACATTATCAAAACTTACCACTTTTTTAAAATATTTTACCGGCGTGAGATGTTTGGGCAGGAAAATGTGTAAGAAATAGCATATATAAGTGTAACAAAGACAAACCTCATTTGATTTAAGTAAGTTTACGGATGTACCATGTGTGCAAAATTTTGGGTCCCTGTTTCTCCCTCAGATTATATATACTGGCATGAGGTTATTAAAGATAAGTATGTTTACAAAAATCTTTAGAATCTTTATCTTACATATTGCAACTAAATAATTAGCACTAATTAGCATTAGCTGACTTGACAAGAGACTTTTTGGTTGAGGACTTTTATAACAATAAATTTGATTGAGTATTTCCTGTACGCAAGTAAATATAAATAACAGGACAATACAAGCAAGCGTAGGGAAAGCTTAACTGTTTATACGAGGACTAAAATCAAACCTTTTTGTGGAGGTAACAAAGTTGAAAGTGTAATATTAAGAATAAGCCGATAAATAACACACATGAAATATGATTAGAGAACTTATAAAAAACTAAAAATACAGTATGTAATTAAGTTACATTTTGTCAGCCATGAAAATTTATCACCAGCTTTGTCTGAAAAGTACGCACAAATGTTTTGAACTTCACTTCTCGCATCATCTTCGTCATTTCAGTTACAATGACATACCGAGATTATTAATTTGTTGATCGCTGAAAGACAATTTTCTTTCATATTTTGGTTTATACTTGAGGGGATGGGGGAGGGTTTGAGACGAATCCTGATCTTATAAAATGATATGAGATTTTCTATTAGTCCAATGTGGAAACTTTAAGTCTTAGTGCGGGTTTTATGGTCGTATGACCGTTCTATTAAAAGCTGTTAACGAGATCCATTTTTGAAGTCTACCTTACGTCTTGTAGTGGATATTTGACAACGGTGTTTGAAAGTTGTACAAGTGTGCACCGCTCGTTCTCCCTTGCACGAGATAATCCTTTTCTTACTGACTGATTGATTTGTGTTTCTTTAGATTCTAAAAACAGGTCACACAGATTGTACCTCAATGATTTTTGAATGCTCTGCTCGATCTCTGACCAACGATTCCCATTCGCACACGCATCTAACTCATCCTCATTCATTTCATTTCACACGCACACGCAACAGAACTTATTCAAGGAGCCATTTTGTACTTGAAAGTCGTCACTATCATTTCTCGTAAAATAGTTACTTTTAAATATATTAAACAGCATTTTTTGGGCTTCAGTGGGATAAGTTGCCTGTAATAATTTCTCTCATCTCGCTTTAAAAACCATTTTTACACCTATGTACTTTAAACCGAACGAACGTTGAACGAGCGAGCGACGTCGAGAATATATCGAAAGTTATATACTGTGGAAGTAAAAATAGTAATTAAAGATAATTATCACATGATTATTGGACGTTCAATTAATTCCATGTCAAAATGAAAATGTGTACACAACTAGTCAATGATTGTTTTGTATTCCACCATTTACCTCGTTAGTGTTCTAATTTCTATCTATAAGCTAATCGCGGTATAAAACGTATAACCTTAAATACAAGATAACTAATAATACGTGTGTGGTTTTGATGTGAGATTTGCTGATATGATTGTGGCAGGCAAGTCGGTAGACAAAAATAAGTAATTGTCATAATTAAAATGCAGCCAAATAAAGACGATGACCGACTAGACTGTGTGACAGCAAGGATTGTTTTGATAAATCATTGGAACTTGACTCGGGTATTTTTTAAGAGTGTATAACTCTTTGATCGTTTATCGTTCACGCTAAAACAAGCCATGTAACACGATAAATGCCTCTCAAGCGCAATGAAACAGTTCAAAGGGATTTTTAAACGCCAATTTGCAAAAGAAAAAAGGAAGCGAACGATTGAAGGTATAAAACGAGTGCGACGGATCCGACACTAAACTTCATCCAATCAAATTTGGCATTCGATAACAACATGAGAAAACGAAAAATGAGATATATTGAGACAGATTGAACTTTGACATTAATAATCACAGATACGGTACTCCATTACTAATTTCTTGTATGATTGGTTGAATATCTATGTGTACGAATCCTAAGCGGCTCATTCGTTTTAGAAAATTGAAATTTATACATTAAACCTACTGATGAATATTACCAGAAACCCAACTTCACACATTTATCCCACACATTCACATCAAAAGAACACAACAGCAGCAAGCAGAATCAAACCCATAATTTTGAAAGGTACTACCTATAAAAAAGCTTTCTTATGTATAATATTTCTTATTGGAATTGCAACCCAATCGGAAATTTCTAAGAATTTGAAAATATATTGCGGATAATTGATTGGGAAGATAGCGAAAAGTTTGAAAAAAAGTTTTACATGAAAAACGCAGAAAGAAATATATTATACGGGAAACTCTTTTACTTTGATGAATGTCTAGCAATTTGTAGAATTACTTCAAGTATTATAAAAATGGAAACGGGACAAAGTATATTTAAGAAGGAATAGCAAGTCCATACTAGAGTGAGAACAATATTGGCGAATCCCGTTTTTACGTGGTAAAAGTATTACAAAAAAACTTACTATTCTACAACCTTGTTATAGTAAATCTAATATCTAATGAGATGATAACATATTAAAATACGATCTTGTAAGAAAAGCTTATATGTATCCGTTCACATATATACTTTATAGTACAAGATCAAAGATCATTATCAAAACGGGATTTGCCACATAAAGTCTGTACAGAAGAAACGCACACACAAACCCAGTACCATATCATACATCATGATATTACCAACCCCTTTTTGTCTTGACGTGGTATTATTGGTATGTATATAAATATTGGTAAAAATACACACATTAGTAAATGCCATACGATTTGGGCACAAAATTAATCTCGTCCTTAAAAACAGCATGCTACATAGGCACAATCTTAGCTAGAAATATAGCAAAGTGACTGAAGGGAAGGAATGAAAAATGTAAATAAAAAATATTCAAGAATTTTAGGAATGAAATGAAAAATTGTGTTTGGTGTGTGTTCATATTTGCGATATGATATCGTTATTGTTATTTAAAGTTAGTTGACTGCAAAAGAATTCCTTACTAATTCGGTAAAATATATTTAATCGCTAAATTGCAATTTGACTTACTGCAAAGCAAATCAAAAGACGTGGTGCCATGTAGCATGATTGATTCAAGTCACTTTGACATAACAAGTGAATGACGTAGTAACAAAAGTGTAAAAAATGAAGATCTTTTTAAAGCTCTTCCACGAGCTTACTGCGGCGATGCTGTGACAAAAATGTACAATGTGAGCATTTTTCTACGTAGTATGAACATAAAACTAAAAACTTGTAATCTTAGTGCATGATATAAATGTTTAAGGTATGTGAATATAAAAACAATTCGATACAGTATTTCGAGTGACTTGTATGTTTCGTTTGTTTACAAAAGCAGTGAAAAATTTGTAAGTTAACAATCATTGACTGTGGCTGCATTGAACAAGACGCATAGAATTAATTTTCAGTCTGATGATGAACAATTCGTTTATATGTTTAACAAACAGTATAATATATACCTAGTTTTAACTTTAACCAACGCTGTACTCTGTTTCGTCTATCTTGTAACTGTAACCTATATCTCTACATATGTATTTATGCACAAAAAATCCCTACGGCTATCTATACTGTATTTCCCTTCACATAATTTTCTATTTTTGTATTGTTTAGGAAGGTAGTCGTGGATTGATACGTGTGGACGTAAAAAGTGTAAAAAATATCTCTTCTAACCGTGATGTAATATGTGATCAGGTAGTAAAAATAAGTTCTTTTTCCTACCTGTATTTCATATTCAAAGTAGGTAATGCTCCCTGAATACTTTTCCTTCTGATTTGCAATTTATGCATCCAGCCTATCTTTTTGATTCTTCGGTTGAAAGTTCTCCTAATGTTTGTACGCACAACATGCTCATTGTATGAAAGCGTTCACGAGAAGAAAAACTTATGCTGAAGGACCAAGTTGCAGTCTCTAACAAATCGAAAAAGTCAAATCTCAAGTCTCAACCTTACTTCCATTCCAACAGCCGCATTCCTCCTTTCACTTAACTCCGGCGACAGCATCACATTCAATGCCAGCAGTCTGCACTCTCTCCTGCATGCCACATTTTGCCAAAAATTTCAGTCTCCTTTACGTTCACCTCGAACACTCCTTTTCGATATGTCACCTTTGTCAAACATCCCGCTACTCAAGTGCATAAAAAGTTTCCACTGAAAACAAAACTCCGTCACTAAAAGTTCACCATACTTGTTATAATATCAAGCCAAAAGCAACGATATATGTCAAATATCCCGAAACATCCCTACATATTTGCATTGCCCAATTAATACAAACTTGAGGTAATAAATAAAATATGCTAAATGCATTTTTTGGGATGAATGAATCTGTCTTCAATCTATATTGTCGTCAGGTCAGTTCTTCCATTAACCGGGAGAGGAATTTTATAAGATCAGGACTCGAATTGATTTCCCCGGAGTAAGGGTCAGGAATTATCGTCTGATAATTAACTCTTTATCCTAAACATATAGGCATTTTTGTTAAACGATGAGATACTCAGGTTTGTACATGGTACTATTACTCGATTTCTCCGGGATTTTTTTATCAAAAGAGTGCAAGTGGATTCGCATTTCTAGATCTTTGTATGTAACTTGTTATGAGAGAAAGGACTGGATCTACAAAACGAAAAAGTAGGTAATTAGTATCTAGTTTAAACGAATGATGAATGGGTGTTTCCGAAATTAAAAGGTAATTAATAATAATTCACTGACACTATATAACAATATATGCACAATATATGTATAGATATTTATATTATATTACGATACTATATTTTTGCAAGTCACGTTATAAACTACATAATATTACACACAGTTTACTGGATTGTTTACACATCCGTTCGTTCGACAATTTTTTATCTAAGACTTCTCGTCCACATTTCTTCATGTAAATATTGATGTAGCTTTCACAAAATAAGATCAAAAACAAGAAAAAATGGCGATGATGATTTGTTGTTTTACGGCTGACTAACACACAATTTGTTACATATTAGGTATGTATCGACTTCATAATGATGGTGGATCTACAAAAGCAGCGGGTAGTTACTGTATATACTAGATACTGGAATTTGGTTTTCTTTCACTTGAAGATACTATTTTTAAGTATTTTTTTCTATTTATTTTTTCTGTATCGCGGAGCGGGGCGTTTACGTGTTTTGTGTCCCATTTCGATTAAACTTTTTTAATATCCTAAGCATCGTGGCTGAACGCTATATATCATTTCGTAAATATTTTATAGACTGTAAAAGACAAAAAGTGAGAAAGAGACTGGTATACTCAGTTGCTGTATAATTTATATACGCTGCTAAAAGTTCACTAATAAAAAATGTTGATGATGATTTCAGTTTGTTTTTAGATGTTATTTGGTTTCTGTTCATGGGTTAATTAATAATATTATTATTAATTGTGTATAGACAGTAGTAATATTCATCTAGAGTAATGATAATATAATAATATTACAATAATAATATGGGTTTTTTCCATTAAGTCTGCAGGGTACAATAAAAAGTAGTAATAGTTTCTTTTCTCTCTTTCCTCCCAAAGTTTTCATCAACCTCTCTTTAAAAGTCATACCTACAGCTAGGCGCTCATTTTCTAATAAAAATTGTTGCTGATTCTTGATAAATTTTAGTAATTGCTGTTGACGAAGTGATTTAAAAACGATATTTAGGTAGATTTTTGTTTAAATGGCGAAACCCTTCTATGCCTTGATCGTGGCCTTATTGTTAAACCAGTGATACTTGTCCCCTTTGCTGGAGGGAATAGTGGGACCGTACGCCGGATGTGGGGGTGGAGCACTCCACTTGGATGGGCTCCCATACCCATACTTAGGTGGAGAGAACTTGGCCAAACTATAGCTGGAGTAATGGTTGGGTGGGCTGGACGAGAACATTTCCATGGTGGTGGCCGTATTCATTGAGTTGTACCAGTTCATGGCAGCAGGAGAAGGGGAATGATGAGGTTGGCCACCTCCATGACCTCCACCATGATGAGATGATGCATGATGGGTGTGATGATGATGACCTCCCGAGTAACCGTTTGAATACGGACGGTTCCCCTTGAAGTTTGGACTGCTGCCTGAGTTGAGGAACCCTCGACGTCCATTCTTTCGAGTTGACATTTCCTGAGCCACCTATATAAAAACAAAACTCATTAGAAAACTGCTGACTTTTCTGTGAGCAACAATTTGGCAGTCAAAATAAAAACATATGTCGTCATCTGCGTTTTATATCATTATCATTTTCATTCCGTTCACACCACATTCATGTGTGTATCATTTTCATCCCGTTCACGCCACATCCATGCGTGTATCATTTTCATCTCTTCACAATGTCATAAACAATTTTCGGGAGTAAGAGACTCCGAGAAGGTTAACACATTTCACAGTGTGCTATACCGAAACCTCGAATTTGTGTGTACATTGCAATGTCCTTCCTGAACTAACTTGACGCGAAACGAGAGTCAGCGCCGCATTATATTGCAGCGCGAACTGAAACGCAATAGCTTGGTGCTCATGTGCTGAAAAGCCACTGTTTGAAGATTATACCAATGAAGATGATACTGATACTGACTGATGCATAAAATGCATGGCAATGTGCGAAATACCCCTTTCAGCCTATAAGAGAGATATATGTAGAGCCGTGTTTCGTTTCAACTCTGGTCATCGACCCGATTTACAAGGCCCAAAAGAAGGAAAACTTACGATGACAAACTGTGCCTTGTACTACTACTCCTAGCAAAGTCAAATGTAAGTTCGGCCATATGTATAAACCTATCCCATTTGCGAAACCAACATTCATTCGCCGTATCTAGTATGCATATGACTAGCCGAGTTAACACAATTCTTATTCAAAGGTCCAAAAATTGTTCGTTATTTTTGAAGGTATACAAATTTTCGCCTCATTCAAAACATTGTTCCAGCTTTTTAGAAGAAAACTAATAGTAAGTTTAGGCTTTTATTTATGGATCCCTTTTCATAAATAAACATGCCCAAAATCATATAACTGAACATTTGTGTCTAAAGTGCACTGAAAATCATCAGTCTTGTCACTCCCCAATGTTATTTTGAGTATCATCAGCATTTAAATTCTTCCATTTATAGAAGAACCTTTTTCGTCACTGTTTTTGTTTCTTATCAGCTCACATCCTACCTCCTTTACAATAGTGGAAATGCATGCCTTTTTAATCTTATCATTTTATCATCCTCCCATCATTTTATTATACACGAAACCGCCTACACACTGACAATGAGTGAGTACACATTCATCTACCATGTCATGAATTGCTGTTGTTGAATGCATTTATTAGCCTGATGAGTTATCTTTTTGCCCCTTGTTATTGTTGCTTGTTGCTATTTTTGGCGAGCTTACTTCCCTATTACTTTCCATTGCAAAATAACATTCTCTGTGCTATTCTTACAAAACATATTTGTCATGAGACTGCCGAATATTTTAATGTTTGAATAGGAGAGAGCTACACAACCGATTTCAAAAAGGATGTTGTTGACTATTTTGTACACTGATTCTTGTCAGACAACATCATCACAAAATCAAATGAGACAGTTATGCTTGAGGGAACCACAAAAATCCGGCGACGCTGTTGCTGCTGATTTGGAGATAGTGCAGCGACAGCGTCATCGCATTAATGGGGATTTTCATTGCATCAAAACGCATATCCGTGTAGTATGTCATTTTACAGCAAGCATATTGAAAACACACAGGCGTTCCCTCTGCTCTAATCATGACCAGTGTAGGATATATCACAAACTAGTTACCTCCCAAAAATATACATATTTTCCCAAAAAATCCTCTTTAGAAAAGCTCCGTCTACGTTTATGCAGTCATAACTCATCATAACCTTCGGTCGTTCTGTCTGTATACATCAATGACAGTTCATTCAGGGTGGCTCTTGTAACGTGGGCTTCTTTGCTAACATTTTTATATAGCACTGAAAAAGTGTGCGATTTATGTATATATATCATGTCAATGTGAATTCACATCGAAATAAACACATGTAAACTGTTGAAAGAAGGTTGCAGTCCGTAATCCGTACATTGATGTTATATTTTTAAAAACAAAAATACCGATTACAAAACATTGGGTGCAGTGAATTAAAATTCTA
>JAHZNA010000573.1:0-19638 GCA_027743935.1 Sinodicranocentrus sp. ZH6 | reverse complement strand
TTGACTAACATAATTAATATTTAGGGAATCAAATTAGAGGCAGAGATGCGCCAGTTGGTTGCCATGGTGAATGGTGTAATCGGTGGAAGAATAGTTGCAGAGTATTTTGTGTGTGTATCGTATTTTGCGTTAATTTTCGACTCATTGGGGCACACTTCTGAGGAGGGCACATTTCAGCAAATAATTGTCGTCATGTATATCCTTCAGTCAGGCTCATTTTGGGTTTTATCCAGTGAATTACATTGTCAAGTATGAAAAAGCCAATACAAATAAGTTGGTTTTATTAATCGGTAATTTTGGTAATTTTTAAAAAGTTAATTACAAATATTGAATGCAGATAAGGAATATTACGAAAGGATGGATAGAAAACTATAAACTATCATTTATCATGAATGGAAGAAGATCGAATAAGCAATACGACAATTTAGTGATGACCTTGCAATTGGAGAATGATTTAAATCCACCTGGAATATCTTGCCGGGGATTTACGATCAGTTATGGATTTTTGGGATCCGTAAGTCAACATATTCGTCAATCCAAGTTTACCATAAGTTTCGAAAGAAATAATAATTATATTTTGTATATTTATATTTACAGATGCTAGGACTGATTTTTACGTACTGTATGATCGTATATCAAATGAAACCTGGGAAGTAAAAGACGCTTTGAGAGTTTTTGATATCAAAATTCCAACTTTTCTTGCGACTCACCTTTTTTCAATTTACTGGAGCACTACAATGTCAGCGAATAAACCGAAAGCAAATCAATATTGCATTTAATTCCAATAATTGAATTAAATTGAAGATGGGTATTTGCACAGGTGTGTTGGTAAATCAATAATGATCAGCTTTCTATTCATTTATATAGTGTATTTTGCTGAGGGTTGGGAAAACTTATGTCTACTTGTGTGAAATATGTTTCATTATAAACTAAAAACTTTTACAATTCGCTAAGTCCATCTTATTTCAGGTAGGTATCAGTAGTTAATCTGGTTTAAACATTTCCTAATGCTTATCTACTTTCATTTGATAAACAATCGTACAATATGTTAGAATCAATCCAAGCATCTAGTTCTATCAAAAGCAAAAACTTACAGAACCGAGAAATCCATAAGTAATGGTAAAACACCGGCAAGCTATTCCAACTCGATTTAGTTCATTTTCAGTTTGTAAAGATAGTAGCAAATGCTCATTTTCAGTTTTACTAATCTTAAAAACTCCTTTTGACTTTGCAATTAAACATAGTTTGTAGTTGTCAATCCATTCTTTTGTAATTTTCCTGGTCTGATTTAAATCCAATATTAAAATAATACACTTTAACGTTTGGCCATTCAAATACTTTAATTTATTACCTCACCTGGAAATTTATTTCGCAAGCTAAAATCCAAAAAGATCCTGAGAGAAGACAATACAAAACTGTATCCACTTGTTGCTCCGTGTCTGAGCCTTCCACGAAAATTTCGTAAATCAAGGCGTAATATGATAAACATATAAAATACTCTAAAAGTACTCTCGTACTTATAACATGAATTTACCATGGTTACCAACTGCCGGATTTCGGCTTCAGCTTGGAATACCTAGTGGATAAAAAATGAAAATTTTGATTTGCTTTGATTGATATAGTTTTTTTCTTCAATTATTCAAAGTACCTGCAGAAGGGATTTATTCGAAGTTAAACATAATTGCGAAACATTGCTCTTGTACTGGGACACATCCATTTTCAATGAGAACATAAATACCGAGAGAAGCCCGAGGAGAAAGAGGTAATTTAAATGGGCATAAGAAAACCAGAAGTAAATTAAAAAGTTTAGAGTTGTCAATGAGATGCTTTTGAATTGGATGGGATATTCAATGCCATTAAAAATACTAAAGAATCCATTAAATTGTCTGAATATATTGTTGAACTTTTTGAGGGCTAGGTTATAAGAGAAAAGAAGGATGAGAGGGCTCAAGTTTAGCAACATGGATATGACCTGCGGAATAAATCGACAAACATTAACTTCAAGCATGGAGAAAGTTACAGTAGAAACTTTATGGTAATACTTTATGAAATCTTGAAAATTGTAGTTCATTTTTTTCCTGTCGCCAATTGACAATTTCCAAAATCTGATCACTCTTCCTCCACAAGATATGCAGAATGCAAAAGTAGCCCAAACATATGGAGATATTACTTGAAATCTGAAACACTGAAGATATCCCTTTCCATTCGGTTATTATTGTGAGAGCTGTATCCACCGGAAATACTATGGATGCTAACATTGCAATGGAATGAAGAACTACAAATATTTTCTGAAATAGGGAAAAGAAAGTCTGGCATGAGTAAATGCAAAACAAATAGGGAAACATGGAAAAGCTAAAGATGATTTACTTTTTTTGTTTTCGAAAAAGAAAGTACATATTGGTCGATATTAGGATCCCAAATGAATTTAAATGGGTGAATGAATAGATATGAGTAAACATTGAAATATGAAGTGATATAGTGTAATGCTGGGCGAATTTTCTCTTTTTTTGAAAATGGGAACTCGTATATGGGCAGTTTCATCGTACACTTCTGCTATTGCGAGATACTTTTTCACTGTGACGGAATGAGGGAGAAAGGAGCACTTCCAAAGAAAATTGGTAGAGTATATTAAGTTCTTTTTTATTCATTGATCTTAAGCAAAACCACAACTAATTGGGTCAGTAGGGAACATTTTTGATCCATATCAAAATTAACCTTTTTGTGAAGGAATAATATGTTTATCTCAATTTTCATTTGATCCATTTAATTAGCAGTTTTATCATATAACATCTCAGTTTTGACATTCATTATCCACCCTTTGGTGAAAGCTATGAATAATTAAACCATTTGTAGCTACAATGTTGTTCTTAGCATAATACGTACAAAATCCATAAGTTACGGCCAACGAGCGAACGTAAATTTTCTCTGTTTTCTTTTTTCGTATACACGTCCGCTGATATGTAGAACGGTAAAGTTTTAATATTTAACGCATTTAAAGCTTTTCCAACTTCAAACAAAAATTTAGTATGAATACTTAGCTCAATGTTTTTCTAAAAAATCAGTGAAAGTTACTTTCTTTAGAGGCATATTGCGTTGTACTAATCGATCTCAATTAATTAGCATGACTAAAATATTTTACAAAAATAACCTTGAGCTGACCCTGGCCCTGGAAACGCGACGTATTAGATGTCAGAAATCATTTTAAGCATGTCAAAGTGAAATTGCAGGTTTACACAAATAAACACACGTCTACACAGTATTAGCTTGTAATTGATTCATTGACAGTGTAGAGAAGGAAGAAAGTGGATGAGTGAAAAAAGCTAATTTGTATAATGTGTTTTTGAGCAAGGATGAATGATACACTGGAAAGTTATTACCTGGGCTAATTGGATTAGAAGATTTTATATATATGATCTTATTCGATGGTCGCTATTATTTTGCTAATACATTTCAGTCACGCCGGTTTTATGCTCCACGCTAACATGCGTGCAGCATAACTGCAACGAAATGACGAAAGAATTGATGCACAGTTCAAGTAACCTTCACCTCACCGTCACTAGTGCGTCACTTGCTCATCTCTTCCCTTTACGTTGTTTGCAGCAAAGTTGAAGCAGACTAAACTTTGGAGGAGTCAAGCACGAAGCACCACATAGCAGCTGTGTATTAGCTCTACTTTTTCCTTGTTTTTGATTTGGTTTTAGTATTTTACTCTTAATGTTCGTGTTTGTGCTAATTTTACCGTGTATACTATAACAAAATATATAATTATTTTCATTTGAAGTGATAACATTTAAATTAAGTTAAAGTCGAAATTAGTTGCTTTACGGTTAATTATCATATATACTGACGACAAATAACATTTAATTGAACTTGACTTAAATTGTTAGATAATGTTAATATGTATTAGCTAATATCGGTTCAAAATGTAGACTGAAAACATAAACGTATTCAGGCAGGACGTGTTTACATATATATGCTACTCTCGAGGGATTTCGGAAGGGAAGAGAAGCTTGCGTGAACGAAGAGTTTAGTAAATATTCTAGCAGAGTAGAGACAATTAAGGAAAAGTGAGGGTGAAGTGACATATCAACAAAGCATAAAACCTTCGTCATCAGTCATTTGATGGTACTTTTTTCCCTAATATGTACTCATTAAAATATAATATAACAACTAGTATCCTGGTTCAGTTCAAATAGGTAGCAGCAAACTGTTTGCAATGTACTTATTCTGATCGATCAGGACATCGCGATTTGCCCCAAAAAAGTAACCTTCTCTCTGAACACAAAATATTGGGACAAGTTGTTGTAAATTTTTTGGTTAAATGGTTTTAAGTTGAAAAAAATATTAACCATGAAAACTTTCCTCTCCGGAAGTGCTTCAAGAAACTCATTTTTTAAAAATATTATGTTTGAATGAATTATATGACATTTTAATATTCCATGAAATTATAATTATACAACTTGTTAGCAATAAGCACAATCCTTCCCATATATCCTACACCATGCCCGCAAGCACCACCCATCCAGTACCTGTGTGCAATGTATATAAAACCTGGTAGCTCAGTTCAGCTACTCAAGAGTTGTCTTTGAGGACTCAGACCATTCGTATCTTGTCCTGTTTCTCTTCCTCCAGTCTATAAGTTTGGAATTCCCATAGTGTAGCTGGAGCAATTACTTTAAATAGTGCATTCACTAATATTGTTAACGATAGTTCATAAGCCAGAATAAAGCTAATTACTATTTCGTTACTTTCCACATTATAGTTTGATCCCATTATCATGTTATTTTGCACATCCGAGTTGATTCAACGATAAATAATTACTGCGAACATAGTCAGACGAAAACCGCGAAAAAACAAAAATCTTATTTCCTTCCGTATTGGTAAGGCTAGTAAAGTAAAGATTAGCGAAAGAAAGCCACATATAGACAAATGACATTTCATTAGTTCTATTTCGATCACGCTCGCGAGCTAATACAAAGTACCTTAACTTTATTTGGACTTTATTTGCAGTTTTTTAAAGTAATTAATATTTGGGATTTCCCAGATTGAGGTACTTTATCCGTATTCAAACTAAAATGTGGCTATAAGGCCATAAGTGTTGATTCTGAAAGCATATAGCCTCAATCTTAAAAAGGAACCAGCTCAAAATCTTTAACACAAACACAATTAAGGCTAGTCTACACTTCTTGCTTGAGTAAATGCGCAGGTCAAATCTGAGTAGGTCAAAATATGAACAGTGGAGAAGCACCTTGCTTGAAGGTGAGCTTGCTTGAGCACGCAAAGCTGACTTAAGATTGTCAACATTGGACACCTAAGCAAGCAACATCTTGACTACTTAAGTACTGCTTGTACGCACTCTACTCCAATTTGCTTCCAATTTTGTTTTGTGTAAGCTATCTTGCATCATCAGATCAAGTGAAATAATTTAGTTTCCTGCATATCTCAAATTATTTAATTTCCTGTTTAAAAATGTAAGAGCATAACAAATTTTCACATCTACCATTCCATCTTCTTTTTCCACGTCAAAACCATTTACCAGCTGTGTATTTTTGAATTATTAAAAAGTCTGTTTTGAACAAAATCTCATAGTTTAAGAGTATGAATAATATTATGATTTAAAAAATCAAAAGGATGTTTGAAGCAATAAAACCACACACAGTTGTTTGTGGAGATGTATGGACTTTGAAAATATATAAATTGAAATTAAATGTTTTTCTCGAGGTACAACTAGGTCTCGAGGGCTTAAAATCAGCAGGGAATTATTTCTCTATTTGAATCATCTCAAAACTTTACCAAAATAATAAATTTACCATAGTAAAATCAGAATAGGAAACACTCAAACAGTTTGGCCGTGAGAGCCAACTCTGGCAGAGGGCTGGACGTATCAGAAACACATACCATTAGCACTAAGTTCCTTTGCTTCGCTTCCCTATTTAAAAAATATAAACTCCATTAGCTGTATTTTGAACAAGTTCGCGAGCTAATAAAAAGTACCTTTACTTTTTTTGTCATTTATTTTTTAAAGTACTTAATATATGGAATTTTCCAGATTGAGGTACCTTATCCGGATTCCATCAAACTTAAATATCCATTAGTATGGCTTATAGCGTGAATTTTACAAAGCAGCAGCTCTCACTTCTTAACACGAACACAATTTTTCTTACTTCTGATGAGCACTTTAGACCATTTGGAAATTAAACTTATCCTTGTATAGTACCTTAGCAAAATAAAAGAATATTTTAAACATGTTTTTCACAAACATCGCGCTGTCTGAAGATATGAAATTAAATAAAGTGCAAAAAATTCTTTACTAACTACCCTTTAAACCTCTCAAGTGTTGCAAATATTCTACTTAACGAGAAACTTCTCTTCAATAATCAAACTTAAAAGAATTTTGAATACTCTACTCGATACATTTGCTACGATATTTAGTCTACTTTTTGAATCTCCGCTGATTCCTAGACAAAATAGTGAATATGTGACACCTATTTGAGGTTTTGCCATCCAGCTTAATCTAGAAAAAGTGAACAAGTGATTTGGTGAAACAATTTTTTTAAAACAGATCCGTTAAAATACAACCACTGCAATAAATATCCAAGTAAAACAACGTATCCAACAAAATATTCATGTTACAACATACATAGTGACATTTTTAGTTTTGACGACTTATAATCATGACTAAAAATTTGAAAATCATTGCTGTTGCAATTCTAATTTTGAAAATTGGTGTACGTGGACAAACGATCAACAAACTATTTAAAGATCACATTGTAAATTTAAATGAGAACATTAATATTTTTTCAAAATGTCTTGTACATGTTATAAACTTTCAAGGACTGAACTTTCTGCCATTCACATTTCCAGTTGTAATATCACGGTATCAAGTTATAGAAAACAAGTTTGCTTATTTTCACCCAAAGGAGGCTTTATTTTATGATGGAGAGTTCCTTCCATTAATACATAACCGGCGTATCGTACCATGGGAGAGTTATTTAAAAATAGATAAAGCTTATAAATACGATTTTGAGGACTATTACCTGCCTTAATTATTACTATTAACTCGACAATGCAAATCGGGATTGATCGTGCTGGAAAAACAAAGCAATGGACGTGCGAAGCACATTTGTTTGTCAAACCTCCGTCTCCAACAGAATCGAGTATGTTTTATATTAAAAGTCCAAGATCTAACAAAATAGCGCTGGTGACTCCGTACAGTTTCTTTAATTTCTGGAACTCTCCTCGAAACAAAGAATGGTATGGAAGTTTACTCAGTACAATTTTTAAATACGTACCTCAAACTCGACTAGTGTGCAACATTTTTGTTTTGAAACCTCATCAAACCCTAATAGAACCCTTTTTCAACAAAGTAACGGCATTCAGAGCTTCTCTGGCATTTGCAAATATAAAAATGCAAATTGGATCTGCGGCGTTTAAATACGAAATAAAAAATATATACATGGAGTCACTCGACGAGTCAGTTCTTGATACATGCTATCCAACCCTCAAATTTTTGAACTGGGACAACTTATCATTAAATGGTCTGAAAAAAGTAATTGAATCTGATTCAATTACCGTTAGAGCGCCTTGGAGTATTGGAGCCGTAGGTAGATTTTCGATTGGTTTAATGTATCAATTTCATCGCCTTCCTTTTCGGAAATGGTTGTTAACTCCAGACTTAACCTTTATTGCTACTGACTCTGCAGATTATAAAATGAGCTTTATTTACCATATAATTACTTCTGTAATAGGAAATGTCTCAATTGTTTTGACTCCCCCGGATTTAACTGATAACACGGATATATGTGAAGTAAACCTGAAGTTTTCCTCTCCCTGTAAATGTTTATTAGACATTGGTAGCATTCCCAGATTTGACCATACTATTGTATCGTACAGTCCAGCTTACCCTTCAAACTTACCAGCGTACAAATTCCGGATGAAATTTGTCGTTTGCGGCAGTTTGGGACTTAGATCAGAGCTACCATTCAAAGAATTAGTATCTTCTTTTGATTTCCTAACTTGGTTGTGTCTATTCTTCACAATAGTTTGTTTATTTGCTCTCCTATCCTTAGTTAAGTCAACGTCCTCTTCTTGTAAAGTTGTAAGCAATTGGGAGAAGTTTAATCTGCTTATTCCAATCCTACTAGAACAGAGTGTTAATTGGAAAGGGATAAATGATAAGCTACCTTCTTTTAGACTAGTCTTATCTATGTATCTTTTGGTTGGTATTGTTTTGAGCTTTTTTTTACAGGGGCGATAACATTATCAACTTAACTGCACCATTGCCTCCAAAACCAATTGAATATTTCGACCAGTTGGTTGATAACAATTTTGACATATTTACTTTTTCTAAATCACTTTATGCTATCTCAACTCGCAGAACAAACCTTTCGCAACTTGAAAACAGGAATACGATCGAACGTATTTTGAAGCAGCATACCAACCCAGAAAATAAAATCACGAGTATTTTATTTAAATTTATCATGAACTCGTTGGGAGGTACCTTTAGCTTGCCTATTCCGGCAAACTACTATCAAGAATTAACTAAAAACCAACTGAAGTATTTGAATTATTCCCGAATTTGGCTTGCTGAAGTTCCAAGTGCCAGCATACTTTATGAAGGCCAAGACAACCTAACTTTATTGGTAAATGTCCTAACAGCATGTAACAACACGGCTTTTATTGTTAATGAAGATGCTAGTGATACAGTGCAAGTGACACATATATTGAGGAGAAATAATCATGAAGCGTATGCTGGAAAGGAGGTTTTGGCTGAAGTCACCTATTCATCGTACCTGAATAACAGAATGTCGTCAGTCATATTTAAGCGAATAAATGGCATTTGGAATTCGGGAATCTTTGACTGGTACAAAAAGAAGTATTTGGTTCATGTGAAAAATCAAGCCAGTGAATATACTTATCGTCGGGATTTTGAAAAAGATGAATCACCAAAATTTAACGCAAGCGCCAAAATGTTGGTTATATGTCTAATTCCAATATTAGGAATCAGTTTCGGGTTTCTAGTACTTATTTGCGAAAAACTTTGCAAATCATACCCTTTTACCTACGCTCGATTAAAATTGAAGAAATGTAAATCTTACGCTACTATATTTTTGAACTACTTGTTTCATAAAAATCCCAAAAAAATTTACAGAAAACGCAGAAGAAATCTAAATTAAAAAAGTCTAAATCCTCCATTTATTTGTTTACTTTACAATAGATAATCACACAATAATTAATCGATAATGATAAAAAACAATAATTATGATAAAAATCATGATATTGATGAAATAATAAAACCAAGCTGAGACCTACACCTGATAAGTTGTTTAGTCATTTTTATTAAATCTCATACGAACACAAAAATATGGGTTTAGATCGTATGTATACTTATGCTCTGACCTGACTGAAGGAAGCGTTACTAGGTGAGTAACTCAAATCACTTGTAGGTGCATAGAGCCCACAAAACAAATGAAATCAATAATTTTTATTGACAGTTGAAAGTCTGTAACTACACAAATATTGTTTTTTTAAAAATGGTGATCGGAAATCAAAGCGTTTTTTTATTTTTATTTGTAAAAGTTCATTGATAAGGTTCTATACATATATTTTATGCATAAATTGTTAAATCATGACAAGGCCTACACTTGATTGCAAAATACACTTATCTCGTTATCCTGCTGATGTTCAAACTTCCAATATATAGTGGGCGTGCAGTACATTATTAGTATCGGGACGATACTCTTTAATAATTTCATGTGTCTGCCATTTGTCAGTCTGTTCTGAGTACTTCTTCTCCTTTGTGTATTCGTCAGCACAGCCAATTTCGCCCATCTTTAAAGGAGATGCGACAATTTTGAGTGCCACAAGAGATTTTAGATAACCAATTTTCACATATTTCTGATTTGGATGGATTTGAACTACTCACATACAACAAACACAATACATACACTGGGTCCTGAGCCTGACCTGATCCGGTATCTCTGTCGGTTTTAACAGCCATAAATCTCTCTTGTAAATATCAGAATAAAATCAGAATAGAATGTTGAATGGAAAATGAGGAGATGAAAAAATATCTTATTTTAATGGCATTAAGTTTTCTTTGTTAACCAGAGCATAGAATGTTGAGAAACGCTGATCGCTGATGCACTGTAAGCGCACGAAAATTGAAAACAAAGAGTGCTTGGCAGTGCTGGGCTGTCCAGCGTGTGAGATGAGATGAGAACAGAGTGTTTTGTTTTGGTGGACAGTCTCCTGCCTACCAAAGCGGGTCCCCACTTATATCTTACCAGTGTTTCTGCCTAACCGAAATTCCGTATCTTGATGTAGTCCGCTTACTTAGTTGGTTAAGCCATGTTGAGTAGTTGTATATATGTTGGTTAGGTTAAGTCATGTAGGCTAGGTTTAAGTTAAGTGGGTTTTTTTCAACAGTTTTCACATAATTTTCTAAAAAATCGGCTTTGTAAATAACCAATTCGGTGTTTTAATTAATGTCTAAAATTAAATTCGGTAACGTGATTTCTCGAGTTTGGCATGCTAATTTTCGGCCTACCGTGACACAATCGATTAGGGATTCTGATTAAAAGCTCCATAAGAGGATTGCTATGATACAGTATCATATGCTATGTTATTTTATAATTAACTTATTCATTTCGTCCTAAAAGTGGTCCCGTCACCCGTCACTGATTTCAGGAATTAAATGTGTTAAAAAAGAGCACCACTTTTTCCCAAATTTTGATAAGCTATAAGTGGAGACCCACTTTGGTAATTAGTAATTAAGTTGTGGACTCCAGTAAAGATACAAGTAGAGACGTGGAAGCTAGATAAGACTATGAGTCAGGATTTTGGGGATAGCGATCGCACACAATTCAAATAGATTCAACTACACTTGTCAATAGTCAGTCAGTGGGAAGTTCAAAATGTGACAGTTAATCTCTTGTAGTCTCTTCATCGTTTCCCCGTTTCCATGCCTGCAGGGTACCCACTATTGTAAGATTCAGCTGGGAATCCACTGTTGTAAGCTGTGTACCCTCCACTTGTTTTGTTTTGCTTCTTGTGTCAAAGTCAAAACAAACAGCATGATCAATGCAAGGGTATAGGTTATGCATATTATTCGCATAGGAAGGAGCAGTACTTTTGTCAGCAATTAGCAAACATAAAACAAATCAGAGATAAAAGTCTGTCTCAAAATTGTCAAATCTCATCCCATTCCCATCCCACTATGCTTGATGCCTGTAATGGATAACACAGAGAAGGGATTACTGCTGTAGCTATTTTCATTTTTTAAAAATTGTAAAATTTTAGAAACAATTGCTTTTTGATTATTATTTTGTTTTCAATCATAGTTAATTTGGAAAGAAATGAGTGAGATTGCTTGCGCATCAGTGACTTCGGGGGTAAGTCATAAATCAAAAAAATATTGATATAACCATATGTGCCATTAGGCATAAGCCATAAAACCGGCTTGAACCCGTGAACTGTCAAAACTGTTATATTTTTGTATGGGATGGCTCAATTTCTCATTCTCGTTTCTATCTTAATTGTATTTATCGTATATATATAACCAGTCATCAGTTGTTAGTTAGTAGATTTATATTTAAATTAAATATATACTGTCAACTGTGTACTATAGATGAAATTTGATAAATGAACAAAGTCGAATGCTAAAATGATTCTTTTTCAACTAGTTGGTGATGGAAGAGTGTTTTGTGAAATGGAGGATTCAAAACTTCCAATGCATCCTGGAAACTTGGACACTACTAAAACAGCAAAGATTCCAAATGAAGACTGGATTATCTCTAGGATGTTCTACAGATTGGAACTTTTTCCTGTCAACTTCAACCGACAAGCCTGGGAGTAACTCATGGATAGGGATTCATTACGAGATGAGGACCTTCCGTCCTAAGAAATGTATTCAATCTAAGCTTCAAGTACTTATTAGAGGAAAAAATGAAGATGATGAAAATATTTTCTTCCGTGGTAAGTTAACAGATCGCTGATACGCAACAACATTATTTTTGCAGTTTAGTTAACAGTTACTGGTAAGCCAACTATTTGGTGGATTTTTCAGAAACTGATTTAACCATGTGGGATGACACAATGCTGGCATACATGTTTGGATGGCCGGAAGCTCTGAAATACAATCAAAGAAAGGACTTGAATTTGATTGACAGCTCGTTAGTGATCGAGCTTCGTTTCACTGTTTACGCCCAGAAAGAGCCTGAACTTCAGCGCTTTCTGATTTTTCCAGAGACAGAGAAAAAGTCGACTGATAAGTTGATATCTGACTTGGAGCAACTCTTTGACAGTCATGATGGACCAGCAGAAGGAAGGATTGCGTGGGCGATAGAAAACAAGGCTATATTACAAGGTGAATCCTATTTGTTAAGTTATGTTAAATTAATTGTCAGCAGTAGCATCATCACCTTTTTTTCTAAAAAATGATAATCCTTCAACAGCAAGAAATCCGGATCTAGCGAAAATTCTGGTTTCTCATCGCAAACCAAGGCTCACTCAAAAGTCACTGCGGACTCTATTGGGATACTTGCTCTATGGAGGAATTCCGGTCAATAGTTTTCCAACCTGGAAGACAATCATTGATGTAGCTCGAGTTGCGAAAGAGTATAATATTCCGAAACTTCATGAATACTGCGACACCATTCTTGGGGACAAGTGTGTCATGAAAATTGCTGCAGATATGCTTCGTGAAGCTGGTCAACTTGAACTGGCAAAGAGTAAAGATGAGATTGAAACTTATGTGGAAAATAACTCTGGAGGATTTTTTGAGCTAAGTTCTCCGAATCCTGTGAAGGTATATATATGCATTATTGATCTAACCCAATATTACAGTGCTTCAGCTGTGTGAAATTATTTATTTAATCTTGAATTAATATTATATTCAGGAGGAGGAAACTGACGAGCCTAATGTCTATTATGATGACATTTTCTACCACAATTATAGTCAGGAGAATATCGTCACTACAGGGGTAACCAAATAGAGTCTCATCAATAGCTTTAATGATAACATTTAATTAATTTTTTTAAACATTTTGATGAACATTTTAGTTAAAGATGGAGGAATGCTTCTTCACGTGGTGCATTGATGGATTCAATGTTCTCTGGCCAAGTTTGGAGAAGACTCAACAAGTTTTCAATTTTACTCCGAATTCCAAAACTAAATGGCAATTTACTCTTACAAAAAGCAAGGTAGATGAGGATGGTTGGTTGGGGTTATCATATCAATGTGTGAATTTCCCGAAAGGAAAAGGATTGTATACTCGCTTTCATATCAGTTTAACATCAACACCTCCAGACTCAGATGTTGTGAATTTTAAGTGGGGTAAAGTTTTAAAATTGCGAGGACCCATATTCCACGTCATTTTATAAATAAATAAGTGTCATGGATTTTTTCAGAGTCGACAATCAAATACGTGTCGCTTCACAAAAAATACGAGTTTTCAAAAATGATGAAGCTCCGTCCCGAAGAATCCGAACAACTCGGGAAGAGTCTCATGATAGAAGTATTTCTATCTATTTTCACGCCTATTGAACCAGCTACACTTGACAGCTCATATGATGCTCTTTCAAGCTTTCGAAAACAATCCACTGTGACATTGGTGGCTGACCTGGAAAATCTCTACAAGTCTGGAAACGACTCCAGTGACGCGCTACTGATTCCACGGAATGGAAATCAGTTTCATATTCATAAGTGTATTCTGCTAGGTGGGGGCTAAATTTAGAAAATTATTTCCGCTCTAAATATGTTCCGCTGCCATAGATTAACTTTATTTATTGCTTTCAGCCCGCTGCAAAGTTTTCAAAGAAATTAACTATCCAGCAGTTGACGATCATTTGGCGTCCGCGATGAGCCTCTCAGACTCATCAGATAACACGGTGTCTCTCCTTCTTCACTACATTTATACTGGTAAAATTGACAATATCGTTGGCACCGAAGATCTTGGTGGGCTGGCTTCCTATGCCGTGGAGCATAAAATGGAGGAACTACGTAACCACTGTGAAGAGCTTTTGGCGGCGAAGTGTACTCAATGGAATGCAAGTCTTTCTCTAGAGGTTGCTTGTAAATATGGCTTAACAAAAGTGGAAGCTTTTATTCTTCAGTTTATCAGGAGCACTGTGAAATTCCCGGGTGATCAGGAAAATCACAACTTCACTGAATTAATTCAAAGCCTTGCTAAAAGAATGCGAAGATAGATGAACGCTTGAAAATGCCGATGGATGGGGAAAATTCTTGTGCTGATACATGTTAAAGTTGAGACAACATGGCTTAATCAATCTTCCACAGCGTTCGTATCTGCGCAGGGGCAGTTGAACGATCGAGCACCCCCTGAAGGCTCTTTAATATCGGCGGGGGATAGGAAAAGACAAAATTATTGAGCTATTCCAAATTATATATATAGTAATTATCGTAAATAATTGTGATACTAACGGAGGATTCATTGATGATTCGTTGACTTTTGATAATATTTTTAAGCTGCTGGCGGTTGTGAAAAACTGAGAATTGAAGTAGGATCCCGTTTATACAGGAAGTATAATAGCTGCTGCTGCTAAATATCATGTAAAAAATAAACAATATGATATGATTTTATGAAACATTTCACACGTTAGCCAAGAGATACCCATTTTATGGTTAAGTAATGTGGCCATTAAAAAAAATTGTTCTTCCAAGTCTTATCAATAAACACAAGAACTGTTTAGGAGAGGTTGCGGTGGAAGGCTATTTTGAACCGATTTGGCTAAGCAATAATTTACTGCATCATAGATTGCCTTAGGGTCCCAACACCCCCACGTACACTGTACACATATCAAATAATGCTTGTATTTTGAATTCAAGTATACCTAATGGTCGGACCAGACGGAAAGACATGCATGTGTGATCGATGGGTCAAAGCAAAGGTGATGAACTGATGAGGTCTTTCTTCATTACGTGATTAAAGATTATATCCGAGGAGTCGAAATATCCCAAAGATATTGAAGGTCTAGTTTTTCAAGAAAAGAAACGTTCAGAAATCACATTTTCAGGTCGATTCAACGCATGTACCCCCCCCCCCCCCGGGGATCACTTCATTCCCCAAAACATTTCCCAAAATGATCCCGTCAAATTCTACACCAAAGTCAATTTTTGGTTCTGGTTCACCCTTATAGTCCAACCCTGATCATCCAAAACTAAGTTTCAGCGTGATCTGATGCTAGTGTTGATGGTTGAAGACATGGTCCTCCTGGGGATGTATGTAACACTAACACCTCACAACTTACATTTCACAATTCACGTCTCCTGTCACTTTGCTAACATCAATCATCAATCATTATAACAAAACCACCATAGATACAATCAGTAATGTATGTGGGTATTATCTTTTAATATGTGTAAATCTTCAAATTTTTCTACGATATATTCGATAGACCTACTTTGCTGTTATAAAATTTGTCTCTTTAAACCCTGACGAAGAAAAAAAAATTTCGAAAGCATGGCTAATTTTTAATAAAATTGTTTACCTAATTCCACTTCAATTCCCGTTATAATCAATCATCACTCTTCCCACAAGTGTTAGTAAGTATTTACATTCTACCAAAGCCAGTTAATGAAATGGTTGACCTTTGACCCTGTCATTTAAATATGTTCATTCATACTCATTTCCTACACAGATGACAGACATCTCGAGAAAGTCACTACAAACCACCCACCAGCTCAAGAAAAACAGCTGATACCACGTCACACGGCGAAAAATGTTGATAGTTGCCAAGACTCGTTCATCGTTTACTGACTGTTCACCGTTACACAAACGCAAATCAATAAGCATTCACTCGTTCGCTTCACGCTTGCTCTCAGCTGCTGTATGTGAAAAGTTATTAATCAGGCATTAGTGTTTTGTAGGTAAAAATTATCATTGTTACATTAAAGTCTACACAAGTTTTCTAGCAGTGATTAAAAATGTGTTTAATATACATAATCAACAAGTGGTTTCGCTGTCCAGCGGTGTCCAGATGCGTGGAAGAAGCAGCGTTTACAACTGGGGTAAGCTATCTGGTGGAAAATTATACTAATTGTATAGTCTCTTATCACTTATCGTTAGTTTTCATTCATCAGTTGTTGAGTCAGTGGGATATAAATGTAATCAATGTTGAGTTGAATGTAAGTAGTTAATGAAATCTTTTTTGTTGTACTTATTTCGGTGTTTCAGATGGAAAAGGAAGAATGTTTTATTGTCAAATGGAGAATTCAAAACTTCAAATACATGTTAGAAAACGAAGATTTAATATCTGGTCAAGAGTGCTGCCTTCATGCTGGAGAAAGGCAAGGGTGTCCAACAAAATGGAGATTTTTCTTACAATTCTTTGCTGAAAGCGACAAGGACGATTGTGAGCGCTCGATTGGAATTTATTATGAATTGCTGGAATTACCTTCAGAAAAGTGCATTCATTCAAATTTCCAAGTCATGGTTAGAGGAGTCCGAGAAGTGATGCAAATTTTGCTTGTAGATGGTAACTTGAATCTTTTTTTTTTTTTTAAACTCCACAGTTTATTTGATTTTGGGGATTTATAAATTTTTTTTAGATGCGTTAGATAAGACTTGCAGTCCCCTATCATGTTCAGGATATGAAAACATACCCCTCCGAGAAATAGAACAGCTAGAACTAGTGGATGGATCATTAGTTATCGAAATACGTATGGTCATTTACTTTGAAGCTCAACCAATTGTGCTGTACAAATATTTGTATTCTTCGGTTCAACAAGAAAGTATCGATCAATTAGTCCATGACTTGAAGGATCTTTTTGAAAAAGTTGATATTGGAGATGTAGAGTTAAAACATGCCCAAGGAAGTTTCCCCTGTTGTAAGGGAGTGTTATCAGGTGCTGAAGCTACGGTCTTATCATGGCAACACATTTTATCGATACGAATGACGAAAAACGATGTTATGAAATGAAATATGCACATATCTTTGTAAAATTTCAGTTCGGAATATGAAATTGTGCCAAATCCTTTCTTCCAACTCTCAAAACCCCGACAAGAGTATCAACTTGGATGACTTTTCTTTCAAAGCGTTGCGTACCGTGTTAGGATACTTGCACTATGGGCAGATCCCCGACGATAGTTTTCTCACCTGGAGGGAAATCACTGATGTTGCATGTCTTGCAAATGAGTTGGTCATCCCAAACTTAAGTAATTACTGCGATGCCATACTAGCGGATAAATGTGTAGGACGGAACGCCACAGAGATGTACTGGCTAGCAGAAGAACTCAATCTTTCTGAGGCTAAATCTGAGATTTTGGAATACCGTATTAAAAGTTACTGTTCAGACTATTCAGTTCCGTCAGTGAGTACCGAAATCGATAAGGTATAAGCATACACCTAATGGAATATTTATATGTTTACTTCTTCTATGAAAATTGTTAGTAGTCGTTAGTGGTTTTCTGATGAAATATATTTTCTAGGAGGAAGAGGAGGCTTTTTATACCGAGTTTAAAAAGTTTAAAACCAAAACCTGGATACCTTTCTATCGCGATTATAATTACACACGAGGTCAAACCGCAACGTCTGGAGTAAGCAGTGTAGAAAGTTACAAGTAAAGGCACATTTCAGCATCAGCATAGTTTATGCTTAATGATTTAATATTATTTTGCAGTTTCACAAAGAAGAGAAAGTTGTCACCTGGTATATAAACTTCTTTAACGTTGCAAGTAAGAGTTTGGAAATGGACTCCCAAACTATTACAATCATGGCTTCAAACACAACGTGGAAGTTTTCTCTCACCAATACCACAGAACAGGATGATAGCTGGTTTGGGATTAAGTGTAAACTTTTGAATTTCCCTTCCAACAGCCAGAACACATTTTCTTGCTTTTCTGTTGAGCTACAAGTGCCAAAGAAAAAGTTTAATTTTAAGTGGCGTAAGTTTACCTACAGTTGCAAATTAGTCATTCTAATAATGTTGTGCAGTATTGATTGCGTTGGCGTTGGGATTCATGGTTTAAACAATTATTTTTGTACCATGTAGAGTCAAAGGTGCAAAAGTTAGAAACCTTGATGTCTGGATTTGCAAACCCGAAAATAGTTAAATTACACGGTGTAGAAGAGTTTAGCTCTGGCTCTAACACTCTACCTGTAGAAGAAAATCTCGAGATAAAACTTCGCTTGTTAGTTTTAACACCCATCGAATCCAGATCCAGTACAGTGAACAGTGGCAACGAAGTTCATTCAAAGTTCTTGCTTTTCTGTTGAGCTACAAGTGCCAAAGAAAAAGTTTAATTTTAAGTGGCGTAAGTATACCTACATTTTAAAAGTCATTCTAATAATTTTGTACAGTATTGATTGGGTTGGCGTTGGGATTCATGGTTTTAAACTTATTTTTATACCATGTAGAGTCAAAGGTACAAAAGTTAGAAACCTTGATGTCTGGATTTGCAAACCCGAAAATAGTTAAATTAAACGGTGTAGAAGAGTTTAGCTCTGGCTCTAACACTCTACCTGTAGAAGAAAATCTCGAGATAAAACTTCGCTTGTTAGTTTTAACACCCATCGAATCCAGATCCAGCACAGTGAACAGTGGCAACGAAGTTCATTCAAAGTTTTTGAAGGAGTCGAAAGACAAGCTGGTGAAAGATATGGAGACTCTTTACAAATCATCAGGAGGCTGTTATAGTGATGTCAAACTGGTGTCGAATTCTGGCAAAGAGTTTTGTGCTCATAAAGTCCTTCTCCAAGGTGAGTAGTGCTGGCTCACAGTTGTCTTTGTTTATTTGCGACATATATGTTTCCCGTAAATTATAATGTTTCGTTGTATCTATTTTCGAAGCTCGAAGCGATGTCTTCAATACCATGTTCCATTCAAACCTGGCTGAAGAAAACACAGGCACGGTTACCCTCCCGGATATTTCAGACAAAGGCGTGTCATTTTTACTTCAATACGTTTACACTGGGCAGATTGATGTCCAGAAAGTTATTTGTGTGAAAGATATAGGGGAATTAATTTACATCGCGGAAAAGTATAATCTGGCCGAGTTACGGAAGTATGGAGAAAATCTTCTTGTGGCTAGATGCGACCTCACGAATGCTCTAGAGTCCTTGGAGATTGCCTGTAAAATGGGAATGTCTAATGCGGAAGCTTATATTGTCCAGTTTATAAATAACAAAGGCTAATGGACAAGACATCGAAAAGGGCAATGGATGCATATGAGATTCACAACAAAGCCAATTCTCGTGAATATGTGGGTGGGTTGGATACCCGCAGTTTATCATAAACAAAATTTAAAAGTGTAAAATTAAAATTACAGTTTAATGAAATGGTGAAAATTTAATTAATATTAATCAACAATCTTGTTTTGGGGATTTGTATTTTATCTACATAAAATCCAAATATTAAATAGTATTGCTATTATACCGTCATCTTCATGTTTTGTCTTGCCAGGCGCAGTAGCTATTAAAATTAATTAATTTACACATCAATCATATTAACTTTTTGCAGCAAACTTGTCTAAAAAATAATGCATGGGAGGATTCACAATTAGCATAAGTAGAATTAGTCATAGTACCTTCACTTCCTTGTTCCTTTCTCTGCCTTCCCACTGTTCCCACACCAATTTATAATGTAAGTGGTTCAAAACACTTACGTTACGTGATTCG
>JAHZNA010000572.1:0-38133 GCA_027743935.1 Sinodicranocentrus sp. ZH6 | reverse complement strand
TCCTGTCTTACGCATAGCATGTTCATTGATACCGGCGAAAACGTCTGTAATAGTGAATGTCTGAAATGCAATAATATGTTACTTTCTTGCGTTCATTAGGAAAGCTGATATCCTTTCGTAGCATGCATATTTTTCACTCTTGAATGGAAGCACATGGACATGCATAAAATGTATACAATAAAGTCCGGAGTCCCCATCCATCCTGGAGAAAAAAGAGATATTATAATAACCGAGTGATTTGGCTGTGTGCCTTGATTACCAGCATGAAGATTCCCTGAGGGCGTCTTCAGCTGACTCATTCTTTGTGACTCAACTTACTCTCAGGAGAAAGGATGAATGCATAACTGAGGATTTTTGTGTGTGGCAACGCAACTGTGTGGTTAGCATTTGAGATGCTTTTGTGTATGTACCCGTAGTGTAATGCATACCTGTCCGCTTCATATTAACGATTAGATGGAACGCGTTGTTTTAAAAAAATCTCTGCATTTTTCCCCTAATTAATTTTCCACTTTTTTAATTCCCGACTTTTGTGTTGTATTGTGTGTTTTTCAAGAAGACCACCGTGTGCATAAAGACTAGCATTCGTTTACACTCCACGCATGCTTGCCCCTAAAAACACACACATAAGTATAAAGAGGGGGGCTGCGTACACCTCTGGTAATGTTATGTGTAATGGGTATATCCTCATTACAAGAATACAACAGCCACCATGAAGTATTTCCCACTTGAGAGAATATGTATTATGTATTTTTCTCCTTTTAACGTATTAATTATTACCATTATCCTGATTATTATTACTTATTTAGGGTTTTTTCCTAAATGTAATAATGATGATTGCTCGCTGCCACCTACATTGAAACATCACTGTAAAAAAGTTTACGAGCACAGGCTTTATTCTGTGAATGTTTTGATGAATTACACAGATTTATAAGGGATGGAGTATGCATTTGTTTTGTAAATGTACTCACACGACACACAAATGTTGTATGCTTACTATGTTAGTTTACTTAATTGTATTTAAAGACCGCAAGCCAATTGTATTCGTCGGTTTTCTGATGAAACTTTTAAGCTATTGCATGCATATCCATCGTAAAGACAGAGCCGTGTGCTGCGGGTGCGAGTGTCTGTAAAGGGTTATGAAAGGCAATGATGACACAACCAAGGAATAAGTCGTGAATGGCGATGCTTTCTTTAATTGTTCATCTATATATGTATATTTACTCCTCATCAATTTAAACTTTTGACCTTGTTTTACTTATCATTCACCTCCAGTGTTATCCGGATCTATATTATGCATATTTTTTTCGTTAGATTATGATGGCATCCTTAATATGATTCGGACGTACTTTGAATGCAAACCTTATCCCCTACATTGTGTATGCTTGGTAAAATTAAATGCTTTGCGAATCATACATGTATATAATGATAATAAATTATGTATTTTTTTTGTTTTAGGAAGAAGTAAGTACCCCTGATAACAACCCATGTAAAGCATGAATCCCTAAGGCTTGTTACTACTACCTGCCCGGCAAAAAATTCTCTACCCTTGAATACTTAGCTCTTTTTATTTCAAAATACTTTTTTACATTCAACCTGATGCAAACCCTTATTTGCTCATTTCCGTTTATCAACTGGTGAGTTTCAAATTGCCTCGGACATGATGATGTAACAAGTATGGGAAACAATAGGGTAGAGATGGAATTCGAAAATCAGATGAAGGAAGGATGATGGTGAAATCTAATTTTGGAGCTTTTCTGGACAGTTATCGTATGACACGAGTTTATCAAAATAGTTTTTTTTACATATTTTCTCTGATGTCTGAATATCAGTTGGTCAAAAATTGATGAGCTGAACTAGCTCATAACTAGTTTGTTCATAGACACTAACAGGACATTTATAAATTCCCTAAGTCCAAAGTAAATGATAGAGTTTACGTTAATGTCTTAAGACATCATTCTTAGCCTTTACCAAAACATATCAATTACAAAAAAGCGAGCAAATCCCCTCAGCAAAAAATATTAGGCTTCTAACTACTTACATAAAATTGACAGGTTATGTAGCAGTTTAGAGGTGACACCGTAAAGGAAAATGTTATTATTAATTTAAATGATAAAAGTAGTATTCTTGTACGGATGGAAGATTTGGTGACAAAGTTGTCAAAACTTGTCTTTAACTTGTCACAGCAGCCCGCATGTGGCCTTACTTTTGTTATGTAGTTTTCTTAAATAACCTAAAATTAAAGAGGCGAACTGAGCCATATCCGCCGTCTCATGGGAAGAAACAATTTTTGATTGAAGGGACAATGAATAAAAGAAAAATCTCACTGCACATAATGCTCCTCAAAATATGTTGGCAATACACGCACTATTTATAAACATACAAATGTCTCATGGTCTGCGAAGAATTCCGCCTGATTGTCAGTAAATGTTTCAATTCACTGTCTATCCACATCACATATACGCAAGCCATACATTTTACGGAAGGCGAATAAAGTATTTATAAAAACTCATATAATGTTCCCCGTTTCTCTCGCTTACTTTCGATGGAGTGAATGTGTGTAAAGTATGAGACAATTTCAGGTGTTCAGTTGGGAGAAGTGGAGTGACAATGAAAATGAAACCATGTATGATTGACATTATGACAATTATTGTAATACGAACTGAGAGGGAAATGTGTATGTCGCATATAAAATGTTTATTTTCGTAGCGATACGGGGCAATATTGGAAGGTCTCCCTTCAGGACGTGACAAGTGGGAGGATTCCCATTTCAGGTTTACTAGGTAAAGCCAAGTAATCCCCTCAAATAATCCGCATACGGATGTAAATAATATGTGGTTTTTTCAAATAGAAACGAGCTTATACACATCTAGTATGAGATATCTATAGGATTTTGGCAGATTACGTGAATTTTTAGCGGTCGATGCCCTTGTGAGGGTAGTTACGGTGAGAGGTGAGACCAATATGGGGCTCTAAATTCAACGTTTACTTTTAACATGGTAAACACACGAATTAGGAAAAGTTCAACTCGATTTGTATGAAATCAGGTTACATGGATTGTATGGCTATATACGGACAGGTTGTACAGATAGTTTGAGGAGAATTCTAAATATTAGAATAGTTAGGGATCGTTACACTGAGGACAATATATACAATGTAATATGTTTCATTCCTCTGTTTATTAATTGACTAACACATGACTATTTGCTTTCTTAGCTCAGCATGAAATGTCAGTCAGTGTGTCATAATGCGGGGACAATTGCGCATTTTCGAAGAAAACAATTAATTAATTAAGTTAAACTGCTGCATATACACATTAGCACTACAAAATTAGAATTATTTTTGATTCGGCCTAGGTAGGGCATCCCAGTCAGTAATTCTAGTTCTCATTCTCATTAAAATGCATTGTGTTCTCAGAAAACATGTAGCACAGAAAAGGGTGAGTTCCGTTTCTGTCGAGTCAACTTGAAGTCATTAAAATAAATAATCTTAAAATTAAATCACCAGCTGTAATAGGTTTCAATATCGTTTCTTATGTAATTGTGAAAATACTAAGAGCCAATAAAAAATAAATAAAAAACATTTTCTGCCTATCTCTCCATCTCCAATATAATTTATGTATTAATAAGTTATACAAAATATTTCATGACCGTTGATAATTGCTACCCGGAGATTTTTATGCCAGTGTAAACAGAAACGGTAGCTTTATTCGTATCCAGTAGCTGTGTATGTTTTTAAATAACAGTAATTAAGCTGATGCCACCGGCATAAATAAGTTTTGCGTCATATCTTTGAATACATTACCATGTGCGTGCTTGCCTGCCTACGAAGAAGACACTCTCTGTAGAATTTTAACTTTGAAATTTTGAGAGAATATGGAGAATATAAATACAAAAGAAAATCTAGGATGACTCTGCAAGGGCAGGGCATAAAAATCTTCATATGTAGGTAGAGGTACATATTGATGTTATATACAAAGGTACGCAATTAACACTACGGAGCGAGGAACTAAGTCATACAAGATAAACGATTATTGCAATTTTTATAACAAGCCAATCATTTAGCATCCCGCGACCGTGGAGCAAACGATTACCAAAAGTTTCCTATTTGATTGCATTTCTCTGTTGCAAAATGCAAAATGAAAAATCTAAATGGCTCAATGAACAATTATGTCTTTACTTTGAAAGAGTAAGCAATAAATAAAGAGATAAAGCGAAGAGTCGTGTAATTAGTAAAAAATAAAAAAGGCTCGTTAGTTGTTTTGGCCAGTTCTCCTGTCGAGATTTTTACAAGCACACAATCTTTCAACAGCGCTGACTCGTAGTTATACTTTATCTCAAATTAATTAAGTATTAAACGTACAGCACATATTCAGAAACTGGTTGAAAAAGTTCAAAAATTTACTAATTGGTGTAAAAACATGTTTAAAATGCAGTCCACATTTTTTCTCTGCTCTCGCCGAGAAAAGTTAATTGGTCGTTGTGTTCGGAGCACGGTTGGCCGGCCACGCTGCCGGTACGAATTAGATGAGCGTGTGTTACCTCAAGAAAAGAAATGTGTAGCGTTTTGGTTTGTGGAAGGTAGACGCTAGACACACCAGGATTTCATGCAATTTCACGGAGAAAAAATTGCTATTCTTGTAAACTTATTCCAGAGCAAGATCAGTGAATAGTGAATGGGGTGGCTAGTATTGAAAAATGAGCATTGCAAGTTTCTATAAACTCTCAAGACCGTTGTACTCAAATAAGTCCCGACCTTGTCTGGTTTAAGCTTGAAGTTCAAGCTTTCTAAAAAGGAGAACAAATATTGTAGTCCAGAAGGACATTTTTTTGTACCCGAGGTTGAGTAGCCATGCAATACAGGTAGACAGACAAAAAAGAATGAAATAATGATAATGAAAGATGGCATGGGATATTATGAGGAAATAGTGACATATCACGCAACAGCTGAAAATCTGATTTTTCCTAAAGATGTAATAACATGAATGGTATGTTTTATTTTTTCCAACAAGGTGAATGGATCATTGTTCAGTGGTATGTTAGTATATATTCTCTGAAAAAATAATTAACTTTAACGATGTGTGTCGTTGACAAAACAGCGGAAAAATAAGTCAGCTCGTGATTGTCACTTCATTCTCTGCATTGTTAGGTTTTGACAGGAGTCAGGAAATGAGCAATTTGAGCAATTCAATGTAAAAGTTTGAACTGATATGAGCCACGAGGTGAACGGTGTTCGTGCTGATATTTTTTAAATACCTAGCGAGAAAAATCACTAGCTTAAAGCTAGAGAATACGAATTACTTGATAACAATATCTTAATCGCATATCAATAAATACGACAAACGTTCTTCTGCTTATTTTAATTTTCTTCGTATTCTAGCAAATGCGTAGAATAATTAATTTTATGTATAAAAACACAAATATGACAACTAATGATACTGGATTATTTTTCACCAGTTTGTCAACATAAGCCATAGATGATAGACGAAAACGTAAATTCATTTCTGCTCGCTTTCCCCCTCTTTCCTGTTCATTTGCAACATCAGCATTTGCCAAGGGATTTTCTTGTAATACCAAAAGATTAGCGTGACTCCATTCTCCCTCCATTCAATATCACAACTTTTGAACACATTCTTCATTCTACCATGAACTCATCAAATCCAGTGAAATATCTGAATTAATATATTTTTCTACTAAACAAAGTTTTTCTATGCTGCGGAAAACCCTCCGTTTTTATATCCACTGCACATTATCATCCTTTCCACCCCATTGAGAGTTTATTTTTTCAGTTCTTTTCCCCCCAGTTTTATGTTTTCTGGTGTGATGTGGTTCAGTTGTGAGTGAAATGAATGAATAACTGCTAATGCACCCTAAGCGACCCTTACTCGGAGCAATTTCTTGTTGTATTCTTCATTTTTCATTTCCCCTTTTTTCCCCATCCGTGGTTGGATATATCCGTTACAATGACACATTTATACAGTAAAATTATTCAATATTACACTTATCGCGAGTGCAACAGGCGACAAGGATAAATGATTTAACTTTTGCTCTTGATATTTTCTCTTTGAAACAGGAATGATAATTTTCTTTTGACAATTTTCACTTGTAGCTTATTTTTCCTTTTACCCCTAAATAAGCTGACTAGGTATATGCCGTGTCTTTGTTCATCAGTTTGACTTTGACTTGACATCCTTTTTATAGGAAAATGCAGTCATTTACTTATTACATTTTCCTTTATTAGAACACGCTTAGTTTTAATGGTGAAAATTAATTAAGGGAAAAACTGACAGCAAAAGTTTGAATAAAATTACATGCTACAGAGTTTACAAGCATATACATCCTTTTTCCTTCATTTTCCGTTTTTCATCATGAAAAATGGTTCGTGACTCTGATGACAAAAGCCTGGCTCGACTCACACTGCGTACAACTCGTAACAAATTAAAAACAATGATAAGTAATAAACTGAGACAAATTACTTGCAACGTAAAAGATAAGAATTCGAATGGATTTTTTCACTCTGAAAGAATTACGTAATTAAGTTTCATTCAAAAGTTGAAGTAGTAAAAATCATCTGGGAAAACTGTGTACATACCTAAAAAGTTTCCCGTATACATTCAATAACCATGCTTTCTGTTAACTTGAGGAAGGAGGAAAAGTGTGAAGAAGCTCCCCAACACTAGTAATTACTTGACGTTAAGATTGTTATTTTCTGTTGGAAAATACGGAGCAGCAAAGCAGAACTAATAATCACATTCATTTCCTCTCATTTACGAAGCTACAAAAACTTACTTCAATTCCCAACTTTTCCCTCGTTTATAGGAAAAGGAAATGCATAGTCTTATACATAAACATAGGACTACGTCGCCACGAGGGAGAACACAATAGTGGCGAAGTTTTTCCTTTAAATCTGTATTACGAAACCTTGCCTTGTTACAAATTCAGTCGTGAAGTGAATTTAATTAAAGAGAGCAAAAGTCTGGAATTTTCATGGCGAGAGAGATGCTTCTAGGTTATGTGTACAGATCTATGCAACTTTCTAATTTTTTGGATTTTCTTCCTTTTTTCTTGGAAAACTACGTGAAAATGAAACTCGTTTAATTTAATAAAAAAATAGTCATTGAAAAAGTTTTTTCTGTTTCGCATCAAAGTTGACATTCTTGGGAGATTGAATTAGAAATTTGTGGGTAATCTGAGGCACACAGGAAGTATTCAATTAGCTGATTGCATATCGACATTCCGTTTTTTCTTGGGATGATGGTAAAATGCTGATGAAAATTTTCATTCTCTCCACTCCAATTTCAGCTGGAAAGAGGATGGATTTTTTATTGAGTTGAGAAGAGTGCAATGATTTCATTTCATTCCTTTAACGTAGGCATATATCCTATGTCCACTTTTGAGAAAATTGTCTATAGGGCATTATCATGGAAAGTGAGTTGATGATGGGATTCCTGATTAGAAGGAGTTGCGTAGGTGGTCACATACCAAAGCATAAAGACACTTTTCTCTAGTGTGAGTCTAGTAAATGGTGATGGTAAAGTACGTGACTCGCTTTTCCAATGTCATCCTGTCTCTTTTTAAATTGAGATTGGGTGAATGCAAAGCATGTTGGGCAGCTCTCATTGAACTAGAAGTTGTTTTCCGAGATTATCAGATGATGCGGTTTTTGTGGGATAGTTCATTAACAAAATACTATACAGATCAAAGTCAGAGTTTCATACGAGGATTTTTCTATTTGTTGGCTTACAGAATAAACGAGCAAAATTGAAGAAGTCCACTGGACAACGGGGTGGTTTGGCCATACAATTGATGGCGCAAGGATTATATAATCATTCAACGATACCACCCAGGGGCCCAGACGATGACTCGGATTTGGATGATGATGATGATGAGTGTTAATTTAGCAAAAAAGGTACATGCATAAACACGCTAATATATAATGTACACGCTAAAAAATAAGTTGTAAATGTTGTAAATATTCAAAGCAATATGATTCAATGTTTCACTTGACAAAATTAACAGTAACGTTTACACACGTTAAGCTCCCCTCACCAAATTCTTTGTTTTCGGACACATGGAATTTTTTGCAGTATTTATTGGGCACAGCTCGTATCCACCATTTCAAGTATTGAAAATATATTTATGTAAAAGTACTTATAAATTATAGTAAATGTTAATGTAATGTACGTATATTTATGGATAGTATCTAGTATCCGAATACAATCCTGTACGTAAGGTGTAGCTTCCACTTGTAGAATGACAATATTCATTTTGGATTGATAGTTCATATATGTATATGAAAGAGAAAGATGTTGCAGTGGGCAATACTCCTAATTTTGCGAATGAGTAAATCTGCTTTTGTTATGTTTGTGGAGTGGGTATTAAAAGATTTCTACCTTGAAGTCAATTTTAACTTTAACGATTAATGTTCCTACTAGTTTAGTTCTCTACACCCATAAGACTTGTTAAAATAATTTTATTTAAAGCGAGACAGCAATATTTTAAGTTAGTGTACTCGTATTATCAAATAAAATGGTATAAATATTCGTAAACTCGAGCCCTTTTTAAATGAAAATGAATCGGTGAACTAGCGTTAAATTTGTTTATTAATTTTCGAAAATATTCCTCTGATAACATCATTGTACATGTGGAAAAAACGGAATCCATTGTAAAAGTCGCAAAAATAAACCTTTTTCTTGAAATATAAGAAGAAAAAAACATTTTTCGCATTTTCACACATATTTTATTCGATTGCATAGCAGACCATTTTGGATTTTTAAGCGCGTCATTTAATTGTAAGTAAATATTACTGATGGATGCATGCATATATTTTACTTAACCTGTACAATACTCAAGTTAACGAGTGATCACCCTCAGTGATTCATGTTAGGAGCTCGAGCAATGAAGACATTAATTAAGCATGTCACCTCTACGATAGCATTATAACCCATTTGCCTATTTCATTTGCATATATAATCCGGTATTGTATCACAGTACAACTTCAAAGCATTCATTGACATACATTAAAACATGAAACAATAAATAGGAGAAAATTATCTACCATCACTTGTATAATAAATGTAATACACGCATACAAAACTTCACTCGTATTTTGTTTGCTGGTGATTAAGCAACCTTTCGCGTACGATGATATCACCCTTGACGTAATAAGAATTTGTTTCCCTATCACTTCATGCCATGTGCATGTCATTATGTGTGTTGTACAGGTGCATGGCACAGCATTTCAACTCTCGGTCACCAAACTTACACTGACTAGTTAATGTTATGTACTTAATGAACATTTTTCAGACGATTTTCTTTCACAGAGCAGCAAAAGCAGTTGATGTGAATATTTCTTTCAAGTTTTACGTGTTAGTTTTATTACATTCATTCCGGTACGGGATTACCAGTTAGCATGATAGAATCAAGTGAAAGTAGCTGAATTTCTATTTATTAAGGTATGACTGGAACAATAATGATATGCAAATTAAGGCATTAGATTTAATTGAGAGTGAATATGAAAAAATCAACAGCGTATGTAGGAAAGCTTGGAAGTGTGTGTTTATTTTCGTGCTGTAGCAGCTTGCCGTGATTTGAGACCTAGCAGGGTTGTACCGTATGTATCACATATCCCCACAACCTACATTCAGCATAAACTTCTGCTATCCAACCTTTACTATTCCGTTTGGAGTGCTCACAAAGGAAATGGTAAGCTTTATAATCAAATTGAAAAATCCTGGAAAATGCGTACCTAATAACCCACGTATTTCGAGGTATTGCAGTAGATATGAAATCGGGGTTTTCTCTTTCGTCAATTTCGGTGATAAATTAAATCTTGTAACTTCCACGCGTGTAGAACAAATGAAATAAAAACTTCAATTTTATTTTAAATAATAAATAGAGTCCTTGTAATAAGCTTGTTTGTTGTAATGGACCAAATTAAAGGTTAAACCATGACTTGGATGTATTTGTAAGAAAATGTGATCCAATAATAGATTAAATTTCCTTCTTACTGTTACTAGTCAATAATAAGGCGTTTGCCGTTCAATATGCTTCAGGACAGCCCCCACGATGAATAATTCCGTGTTGGAAGTGAAAGCAGAAAAGCTGTTTAACTCTTGAAGCAACTCAATTTCTGTCAGAAGTAAAGAAAATGAAGAAAAAAAACTTCCTTTATTAAAATCCATTTACATGCAGTGGACAAAACGGCTGCGTATGCACGACACTCAATTCCATTTTATCCTGTATTTATATACGCAGTGCACGCATTACGCAATATCCCAAACTTTTCTCATATATTCTCTGCCTCACACTGGTCGGGAAAAAAATTGATACAGCCATTTTTTCTCTCAAAAACTGGCTCGTTTTCTCCGTCTCGTTCGTGCGTTGATTACTTTTCATTGAGCATGCATGCAATCGGGGACTCGTCACTGTGTAATATTCTTCTCCTCTCAATTGAGTCGACTCTATAACCATTTACATACGAGGTCTTTTCCTCCAGCTCAGCTAGAAAGAAAATTAATGAAGACGAAACAAGGTGACTCCTTCAATATTTACTCTCACGCACATTACCTTATCGTTACATTACATCATACAAGATTATGTATACCTTGGAAAAAACGATATTGTCCTTTTCTAGCCCGTCACTCTGTCGAGTAGACAGTCATTGAATAAGTGAGAGAGGAAAACTACCAGGGAAAATAGAGTGCATATTTCATCATATATACAACTTCTTTCCCAAGTGGGAATAGTGGGATTATGATTATGAAGAAATAAAAAAATCCAAACCTTCTATACTCCTAGTGTACACTGCTTTCCTTAAATAATATCATTTTCATAATGGTTTATACTGGTGGCCACAATCTTTATCGTACCACCTTTGAGGGTTTGAAATATAACGTGTATACTTGTAATAACACCAGCATTAATAGCAATAGCACCATCATCAAACCAGGTAACAACAGGGTGCACATATGCATGGCATGCGAAAAAAGTTATGTGTGAGCATAGCACCCAGTCAAAAAATTTCCATCTCTGTAGGTGGCATCTCGGCGTTGCATGCGATTCATCATAATAATCATAATCACCATCATCATAATCAACAGCAAAAGCTCGCAGTGTATTATACATATTAGTGTGGGGGAGCAGCGGAGCAGAGGTGGCCGTCAATAAATGGATGAATGTATTACATTATTACGACGAGTGGATTTATTCATGTTATCTCCACTTTTTGACTTGCCTGGGAGCAAGTGAGTGAGAGAGTTGTATAATGAGTATGACTTTATTGCCATCTCATGCTTAAACTTATTGCCGTCTTCATTCTTCTAGTATTTTAAGACAGCTCGGAGAAATTATTCTTTGACTTCTGACAACAATATATACGTTATGCTGTAAAACTTATAAATTGTGTGGGAGGATGTATCATATGAAACAAGAAAGAGTTGAGGTGAAGGTGTCCAAAAAGTGGCTAATGAGGATTCAATTTATGTAGGTCACTATTTACCATATTGTCATTTCCACCAATGGGTGTCTTGTTTGTGAAGATAATATGGCATTCGATAAATGAATATTACTTCTTCACAAAAAGGTTTGACCTTTTACATTAGAAGTTCTAAAAATGGTGGAGGTTAATTGCTTTCAAGAGGAAAATAAATTATAGACTCAAATTGGTAAAAACGTAATACAATCCATTGAATGCATATTTTCGTCAAAGGGTGTACACCAGGAGGGGTAAAATAAAGTGATAATTAGTTCTTACAGACTTTGACTTGCATATTGAAAATAATCTTGAGTTGACAGAGGATGCCACTGCTCGGAAAAATACGATCACTTCCACCCTTGCTGACTTACTTCATCAGAGATTTTTATAGTTTTAACCCTTTTTCCCTGTTTCCCCTTCTCGTGTTGTCTCATTTTTTCATCCGTGTAATTCTGACACTTACATGCTGAAGCACGTTTCCTTCTCCCCTTCCAAATGAAATGCACATTTTGCCAGACAAGAGAGCAAGGGCACAGGACGGCGACAAGATGTGTGTTCAGAAGCCGCAAAAGATAGGTAGGGTTGTACAGCATCTTCCTTGTGTGTGGTGCAATGCAAATGTTATTGGTGTCTTGTCGATGTCGCATTCGTCATCAGTGATGGAGTAAGTAGACAAGAGCACTAGAAACTGGCGTAGTGTTGAATCAAAAGTGGGGGCTGAAGCTGGTACATGTGTAATGGATTATATCCCAAACGACTTAAGAGGCACATGCTGTTACTAAAAGTCAATGATTTTCTCCCTTCTAGTCATGTTCATGTCATTCTTGTTAAACGAGTCAAATCTGCTCACTTTTCTTGTTGTAATTTATGCTTTCCCTCCCTTTTTCAATTTTATGACTGTTTTTTTATCTCTGGCTTCATTGTTGTAAGGGTAGGGAAGATAGTGTCCAGTGTGCATGGTTTGAGCTTCATTCAATTTGAAATCATTTGAAAGTAAGCGTCATTCGTTGCACAATCAGAAATTTTTGCTTGAACCCATGTACATGTATGAAGTGGCGATAACGAATATTGTACACTAGTAGCATTTTTGTCCAAGCGAAATGATCTATTATTGCGATATTTTATTTGCACCAATAATAAAATGTTCTCTTTAATGTCATTTAATTGAGTAAACTTGATTGTACGCTCATCCTTGAAAATCTTGATATAAAGCCGAAGTTTCACATATGGCCACGAGGTTTTCAAATTATTTTACATTTCATGAAAAATCGCAACATGTGCAGAGCTTAACTGGAAAGCACATTAATAATAGTAATAAAAACATACAGTTGCAAAAGGCCGACCTGACATATTCCCGCACATAGAGTTACACGAACTATGATGTATGCATGCATAATAATACATTTTTTATCCCTGCACACAGACACTGAAGTTGTTGCAAAAATATTAATAGCCAGATACTTTAATAAGCAAGCTAGTTTTGAAGATGATGATGATGTAGCCCGGCGGCATAACAGCCCCTTCATCATGTGCAAAAAGTAGTGGTGTGTGGTAGTGGTCAACACAAGAGAAAGAAATGCATATTCTTCGCACACACACACGAAAACATTTATACCTTCTTTGCTATGTGTGCTGGTAGCGGGATGCATAAGAAAGATATATAAAACTCATCGTTCCATTGATTGAGATTAAATAGCTAGTTAGTTAGGTAAATTACCATGTTCAGCGGCTTCTTGATACGACCTACCGCAGTCTAGTCACCTGATAGAAAATTGAATGGAAAAAGAACAAGAAATAAAATGTATGTAAAGCAAGTAAAGTGGACACGAAGGCTATCTATTATATGCTCGTCATACACACGATATGGGATACACATTTTGAGCAAGAATTCTCAATATTTTACTTTCTGCCTTTTTAGAATGCCTACATCGACAGGGAAAAGATACAAAACGAAAGCTTTACTTCTCCACTGCATGATATGAAGATGAGACGATTATGATGAGAGACGATGGGATAAGCACATGAGAGAAGGGATAGTGCGAAAAAATATTGATTTTTAAACGGGTTTTGCAGCTATTTGACATGCTCTTCTTCCCATTAGCAATTTTTTTCTACATTGGCTTTCCATCATGCTCGTTGTTTTACCCCGATATGGGCCCTCCTCCTCGATGTGTGGAGTCTGTATTGAGGAAATGCAAAAATGCTAGATGAGAACACACGAAATGAGACATCTGTAGCACATTTTTTATCATTATTGGCAGCTATAAGAGCATATAGATATAGACAATATACTTATTTTATTTCACATATATTGTTACAAGGGAGATTCTTGTATGAGTTTGTCGGATGGCCGGCATTTCAGCTTTTAACTAATCAAGAAAAGATATAAACCATTAGGGTTTATCAAATGTTTCTCTTAATGAATTGCTTGTCTTGTCTGATTCTGTTGTTGAATGCAATGCAGGATTATTTCTGTATAATTTGCGGATAAATTCTCTTTCCTCATACCAAAAGAATGCATGTAATTTTGAGACCCGTTACATTTACCATTTGAGATTGTTAAAATGATGTTCCATATAGTCTAAATTTTATCTTTTCCGATTCATCAGGCAAGAATGTGTATTTTTCCTGCTGCCAAGAAAATTGAAGAAAAAAATTGATATAAATATCCTTTTCCTAATTCCTCGTCAAGATACGCTAGAAAGGAAGAATATGCCTTGATGAAAAAATTACATTGACGATTATATCAGCATATCAGTGCCACCATCACGGTATAAATATCATTTACTCTAACGCTATTAATCATTATCATCACAACGAGGAAAAATCTCAGGGATGTGTATGCTTGTAGTTATAAAGTCTTTCCATGTGTTATAATCACTACGATAATTACAGCTCTCAAGACTGAAACCAGCTTCTTCCAAGGTAGCAATCATGCGCCAAACCTCACACCTACGTAAAGTACTATTCAACTGCTATCGTGTTAGCAATGTAATGAATGATGATGATGATAAAGACTAGTATACCCTTTTTTACACAACATCACTAGCTTCCTTGCATGAATCCATAGTGTGCCGTGTGGCTAATGTAGAAGTGGCCATTTTATAGCTATTGCTTTCTTCAAAGGAAAAACTTGCCAAATTTTCTACTAGGAAAACGCAACAGAACGATTTTTCAAAAAGAGGTATTACAAACACTGGAGTACATAGCCTAAAATACATTTTTCAACTTTGCTCACGGCAGTCAGCCGTGTGGTGTGTTCCATTACAAAGGAATATAAGTGCATGAAATAGGACGGTATATGTGTCTTATGGAACATGTTTTCATACTATGACACATGAGTCGAAAATGACATGCTTATAGGTAATGTGTGTATAGGATGAGAATAGCAAAACTTCACAAAGTAAATCCAGGAGCAGCGTTTAGTGAGAGGGGAATTAGTGGAAAGTATTTTCCAGAAAGAGTTATAATGCACAATCTACCATCTTACACAATAACTTTTTATATGGAAGTAATAATGATGATAATATTGTATAGGAAATACCGACGGGTTGAAAAGGGTGGGAGATAATTAACTCCTTTAACTCAGTTATTACTCGCATGCAATCCTTGTTAAAATCGTTTCATTTTCTCCTCCTTCCCCATCCATACGTCAGTAATAAGCTATGAATTGTGCTATTTTTAATGCTTTTATGGAATGATAGTTTATGCATGTGGGGTATGTCGAAAATAAAAATAGATTTTTATGAATATCAACTGGCATTTTTGTTCTCTTTGTTTGAACACAAAGATTCTCAACGTATATAGTAAGTAAGTATATATACCACTTTTTAAATATGGGAATAACGGGACAGCTTACCTATATATAATTTTAAATGAATTTGATTTTTTAAATAATAACACGAATTCCCTTTTTCCTCCTGCCGCAAACACATACATTTTGCATGTGTTACATAAAAATTGGAATAAAAATAACCGAAAAAGCTCTACCCACATAAAACCCGTGCCGACAAAAGGAGGAAAAAAATATTTCAAGCGAGAAGGAGTTGTTATATAGCAAAACATGGAGTGTACCGTGTTTTATTAGTGCTATAAATAACTCCTTATATATATTTCCATTAGCCTCAATGCATGCGAGAATGAATGAAGAGAAAAAAGGTAGTAAAAAAGAAGTTCATGGATGGATGGATCCTCCTTTTTCCATAAAAAACTCCAGCACCCTTTCTTTTCCCACTTTCTGCGCTGATTTTTCATTTGCTCACATGTAAAACACAGCACGACAGTACAGTATGCCATCATCCTATGTAAAAAATTCCATTTCTATCAAAAAGAGAAAGAAAAACTGCCCTAGTGGTAAGTAATATTAACCAGATTACAATTTACAACATTTTTATTACTGCTACCACTTCCGGCTGCTGGTGTGTGTGTGTGACTTGTATGAGTCTCGTTGGGAATTGAAGTTGCAAGAATATTACTAGTTTACCCTGGCGAAAGGCATCACTCACAGGGACCACATCACCATCATCAAACATCATCAGAAAATATTAATTCCATGTATTTCCCATTTTACGATGAGTACGCAAAGCACGGATATATATAATGTACACTTTTTGCTTCATAATGTTTTTTTGATACGAATGAAAAAACTACTGCTGGAATTTTAATACGTTGCTGTGTGCTCATTTCTTGTGGTTTTCTAGTGTGTAATATTGAACATAATAAATTGTATTATATAGTGCTAAGCTGGTGTGTTAATTTATGGTGGTATGAAATGGAAAAATAGCATGGTACGAATCACGCCTATTTTTTTCCCATGAATTTTACTCCTCCTGCATGCCTCGTATCGAAAAGGGCTGCCCATATACCGAACACTTTTCAGAATAAATGTAAAATAAACTCTTTGCGCAGTAGCCTCTGTAAAAATTAGAGTTTCAAGTAGATTAGTAAAAGAATAGTGCGCAAGTGTACTTCATTTTTTTCAGTTCTACTTTAACTTGATTTTTCTTTAGAAAATTTTATAGCATTTCTCTCTTTATAGCTTTTGTTGCTAATTGAGAGGACCAGCAATGTTGATAAGATTTGCAGATTGAATTAAGAAGCACGAAACCTTTTTTATGGTGATTCGGGAAAATTGAAAGAATCAAAATATGTATGTATTATTGACTGACACACGTGTGGTGGTTAGATTAGAATAGGAAAGTGGATCTTAAATGAATGTATACCCTAAATGGCACTAATTGAATAGTAGTGGCATTTGGCATGCTAGAAGAATAATTTTTTACAACCTTTGGGTAATTTTCAACCTTTTTTCTTCATTTATTTCCTACAAGATAGTAAAATTCGTGATTCATTCTAATTCATTGAGTTGAGAAAAAAGTCTCGAAATCATGGGTCACTCAGTGGTTTTTATTATGGTTATAAAATTGCCATCATTGCTAATTTCGGTAATGAATGAGAACAAAGTTTTCTTTTATTTGCAGCCTTTTACAATTTACAACACAGCAATACGTTTTAGGCTACTTCTGCTTTCAGTTTTTTTACAACTTTAAATTTGATTGAATTAATTTCTCATTTTATGATGGTAAATTACAAAACTGATTTTCTTCATTCAACAAACAAAACTGTTCAGCAAACTTAGTTTTGAAAAAAGGTTCAAATGTACAACATACGAATATTATCTAGAATAATGACTTTTGAATATTTTAGCGATCACATTTTTCAAATTTTTTCTAGATTAAAATTGAATATATAGTCATTTATTCTCCCAAACTGACATTTACTGCCTTACTATACACATCAAACTTTTACCTGTGTCGTGTGTCATATAAAAGAAATAAAAAAAGAAATATGTGCTACTGCTTCATCTAATATGCATCAAAACAGCAACCCTGTACGACCAAAACTGGAGAGGAGAAACTAGAAACATGCAAATTTCAAATGGTCTCATAGCACAAAAAATCCCCCGCTGTCTATCACCCTATACAAAGTGTCGAGCAGTGCGAATCAATAAATTGAATTGTCAAAGTAATTAAAGGAAAGAATGCAAACTTAATTCATACCAACACGAGATAGGCACATATTGAATATCAAATTTGCCAGCCACACTCACGTAAATAAAGATTGGTCTTATCGAAGAAAAAAAATCTGCTCGGCATCAGTTTACATTCACTATAAAAAAATATTATCACACAGGTAGACTTTCAAACGTTATCACGTCTGTTACCTCCTTCCTGCAATATCTCATGTTGAGTCATAAATTTTGCCCTCCGAGACATCATCATCAACAGCTAATAGAAAAATTATATCTTGGACGAAAGAAAAGAGAAAAAAACATCACTGGAATTTTTGCGAGGATAGTGAACCATGTAGAGGATAATAGTATGTGTGTAATTTTTTTATCTCGTTTATGATACCAACTCCTTTTTTATGCACTTACCTTGTAAAAGTTATTATTTATGCACAGCCATGCATGGATTTTCATAGAAAATATGCGGCCACTACACAACATATTGGCATTGTTTGCATTTCTTCCCCAATATGCCAATCCCAATCGCTACAACTTGAAGACTGCTGAATGAATAACGAGAAGGGATAGTTTGCGGTAAAAAATAAGAGAAAAGACAAGGAACGTGAATTGAGCGGAGAGGTACCCAAAAACAGCGCTGGCAAAAAAATGAAAACTGGAAATCAGCTTTTATTGCTCTACTACCATTCTTATTACGTGTATAAAAGCCAGCATAACAAGAGAAATAAAGGCTGATAATCCGGATAAAAGTATTTTACGCCTAAACCTATATATCTGCATATAAGGAGGATATTACATGCATATGAGGAACCCATCATAATAAAAGTTTTTGGTAAAGGTGAAGACGGAGTGGATACTCGTCGAAGCATTAGTGTCACACTGACAGACAAATGAGTGTCGGGATGATCTGCGGTGGCAACGTGTGTGGTCCTCTCTCTATCTATCCATCTATCTATCTCTGTGAGTGAGTGAACAGTAAGTATGTACAACGTACGTGAATGAGTGAGTAGCAAAGGGTATGCAATAGAAGCTAACCTATCTATCGGTATCAATCCTTATAATAAAATGTGGATATACCCAAACGAAGGAAACATGAGCGAGGGCAAACAAGCTGGAGCAAAGCAGCCGGTCTTCTTTTTTCCTTCTGACTTGAACACGTAAGTATTCTTGGTCAAGTGAGCATCCTTTACTTTTACACTTTTGCGATAAAACCTTTCATTAAATGATTGCAGTGCAGACGCTATACCTTACGTTCGACTCGTTTACCTCGTCATGCATATTCATATTGATTTCGGGCTGTGAACATAGAAAAAATAGTTGAAAACTGAGAACTGCTCATCTGCATTAATTTTCTTTGACTTGTTCGAAAAGGAAGACGTACTGGACACAGGAAGTTACAATTTATTTTTGTCAGAGAGGTGTTCATGAGTAGTGATGTTTTAACAGGAAAATGCTGAATTTACTCGTTATTATTTCCTTTCTCATGATTACTGCTCTGGATTTGAAGGATGCGGATTGTGAATGCAGAAATGCGCGGTTTCGTTAGAGAAAAAATGTTTCAATGAAATTTTTTATACTTAAAAACAAAATTCAATCATTATTTTTCAGTACGAAAACTAAGTGCAGCAGTGTCATTGAAATATGCATTTTTATTCGGATCTGCACTGTGCATTGTGTAAGCAAGATATGTAAGTGTGTATTGGTAGGTAAGTGAATGAAAGGTTAAAGCTTAAAACCGCTCCTGTCTATTTACCTGTCTTTTACCATCCAGTTAACGAGGTAAACTTGTGAGCGCGCACACACACAGCACAACACTGGTAATTCTCCAATAATAATAGTGATAGTGATAATGATTATAATGACGGCTCAAGTTGCTCACTTCCCATTATATAAATAGGTATTAGATACCAATTTTCTGTGGCCACACATACAGTACACATGTATACATAGTGTATAACATTCTTATATATTTTTTGTACAAAGTGGGATACCCTCATACGTAACATTATGCCCTTTTCTCTTACTGATTCAGGGTTACTGACGGTGCAAGGCACTGAAAAGTTTTCCATTGCGCATGCTGTATGGATATCCATCTCTATAATTTGACATTACGCGGATCCGCTCACACATACTGGAAAATTGACTAGCTTCTCATCATTATCATCATCAACTATGTAATATCCGCTGTGGACTCATTCAGTTGCTTAAAAGGAAGGAACTACCCCTTTATCACTAGAGAATCACTAGCTCGTTAACTTTCGTCATCATTACATGTAACATTATTGTGTTCAGTTTTGATGAAAACAAAAAAAGCAGCTTATTACGTGGAGAATAACGTATTAAACAAAAATGAGCCTTATTAAGGAAAACAGACGATGTGCCCTTCAGAACCCTTTTTAAAACCGGGAAGAAGGCCTTATCAATCATTTTATCAGTATATGATTTCCCTCACAATCAGTTTTTTGTCCTATATATATTAAAGCCTACAATTTACAACTTTACAGCTTGGTACTATTTGTTGGATATCTTCGTTTTTCAGATTTTGTAACATTTTGGATTTAAAAAGTTAGAAATTTTGAGGAACATTAACTACAGCTATGTTAATCTGAGAAGGGATTTTTGAAGGGTTATTTGAATCATTGGAAAACTCATCAAGTAAGTGGCTAGTGGCTATAAGTTTGTTCGTTGGCCATAAAATAAATTCTTCTATTTTGCCGAAAATGGAAGAAGTTCTCACACAGTTTTGACTACTATTCATGTCCCACATATTTTACCTGAATTACTCAAACTCGGATGATCCTCTACCAAGGTTGATCATAAATGGAGGGCACGCCTAGTCTCAAAATTGTGTGCATTTATACACTCATATAAAAACTGAAAGCGAAGTAGGTGGGAATGATGAAATATAGGTGAATAAAAATAAAGTATTGTGTACGTAGCATTGTATTGGAAAAAAGGCCACTACAGTTTATGACTCATACAGCCAAGCTACAGACGGAAAGGGCAAGTATTTAATGTATGAGGCAATAAAAAGCATGAATGGAAAGAAGATGGATGGTGACAGATGACAACAACGAATCATCGGCATTAACAACTGCGATACTGCGGTGCAGCAGTAGTGTGTGTGGTGTGTTTGCCATTGTTGTTTTGTTGGTTGTATAAAGGGTAATAATCATTACGAAGCCAAATAATGATACAGGTAATGGCAATAATAATACTTTTTGAGTTGCGATGATTGGAATCGTTATGTATTTTACCGACCTCACACAGAATCTTTATGGCTGTATATATATTGATCTATTGAATTGGTGATGTGATGGTCATCCAGCTACATGGATGAGCATGTATGTGCTTATCACTTAACCGTCTTCTATCTCCATCCATCCAATTCAATTTAGCATCCAACTCCCTTTTTTCTTCCATTTTATTGCCTAAATTGTATCAGCTTTTTCTTGTAACAATACAGTAATCCGCTCATCATCATCAACCTCTTGTGACGACGTTCCCTGAAATTTGTATGCTAATAGATATTCTATATGATCGCCAAGCAGATAACGAAAAAGCAAGTAAATTACAAGCAAACCCAAGTAATTTCTGATACGGAACTTTTATTGACCCATCCGTCAAAGAAAAAGGAGGATGAAAAAAACGCAAACAAGAATCCAATTATTGTATTCATTTTTTGAAGAAAGAATAAATTTCCCTTTTCCCATATTGCACCACGCAAAACGACTCTCATGTCTATGTTTTTGATCGTTCCGCTTAGTACTTAGTATTCTTGTGTTGAGGGGGTTTTGTATTTTAAAAAAGTTCAATATTATTATTGTACACTTTATTTTTTATCTGGGGTTTTTCTTGTTTAGTTTGAGATGAAAACGAGATGCGTACTTCTGCGGCTTTTTTCTTTTCCCGAACGAAATATCGTCGCGTTTTATCTTTGATGATGATGATCCATCCATATGTATGCATGTGTGTGGCTCAATGGATAACAATAACGATGATAATGTGGTGGTGAGATAAGTTTTTTGGCCAATTGAGGTTAGTTTTTTACTCTCTAACAATTGGTCTCGTCTGTGTGAGATGATGATCTGTCCCTTGTTATCATTATCAAATGACTTGTACTCTTTTACTAGCAGTTTACAGACAGAATTGTTAGTCAAATGAGTAAGATAGTTCAGGAGAAGATGGTCAAAAGAAAAATATGTAGAATAGCATGAAATCTTATACCGTTTGAAACCTAACTACACCGACAATAGGATTGAATTGGATCATAAAAGCAATACAAGTTTAATAGAATGATAATGGTAAAAAAGTTGAAGAACGAAAGCGAATAAGTAGTTCCCAAAGTTCCCATACGTTAACGATCTACACATGATGCTAAAGAGTTCAGCTTGTTAGTTTGTCGTAATTTTTCAAATTCTATAAGTTTGCGTGAACTTGATGACAGAAAATTACATAAGGATGGAAATGCTAAAAAATATCCCCTACAAAAATAATTTAATCTCGAAAAATCCAAAAATTACGAATATATAAATGTGCTTCTTTAAGATTCGTGCATTCTCCATTTTTATGATAGATATCCTTATCGTCGGGAATTTTCACCTTATGTTCATGTTATAAGAATTGTGTTTTTTACCAAAAATATTACTATTATATTACCTGTGGGCTGCGAATTGATTCGTTGCACACGAAAATTGGAAGATCGTGAAGTTGAAAATTTGAATTATGAAAACCCTATGCTGCAAATAGGCTTGTGTTTTTTGGTAAATAAAATTAAGTGGCCAAAATTCTGAACTTGAAAGGTGTGCATTTTGCACTATGTGCGGAATATATAAGACTAAATCTTTAGAAAATCGCAAATGTTTCAGCAAAGGTTTAGCAGAAACTAAGGATGAGCTAAAGTATCTAATCATAAAAATGCTGGAATATCTTATTGGAATGAAGTGTAAACTTGATTTAACATTTTACGATCTTGTTTGCAAGCTTGCCTCACCTTTTAACAATATTTTAAATGAACTTGCATTATTCGGTTTACTCCTGTCATCATTACTCCTTATGTCAACTTGAGTACAGCATTCCCTAACCGAATGCAACTTGTATTCCATATTCCATTTCCATTCTGGCTAACTAAACCAATAAAGCGAATCTCCCTCTACGAAAACGAATACCAAAAGATAAACAACAGAGATTTGTTCATTTATTGCTTTCCCCGTCGAGTTTTCCTTCGTTTGCATACTTGTAACTTACACTGACTCTCATTTTTACAAGCTTCAAAGCTGATGTGATTGAAGAAAGGATTTGGTATCTTCGGACAAGCCGATAGTTCGTTGAAGTTTGATTTGTATGCAGACCGACTTTGTAATGTGTTGGTTCGGATGCAGATGTGGTTTTTAATGATTGCCACATTTGACATGGGCATACATGACGACTATATGGAACAGCATAGCAGAACACTTTTGGTAAATCTACATTCTGAAAGTGAGCTACCCATTTACTGCACTGCAGGCTTTATGTTCACAATGCCATACAAGAATTTGCAAATGAAGCAAAACAAATTTATTACCCTTCTGTGGCCTGTTGATAAAATTATTATTGGAAAATTGCCCTGACTTGCATGCTCATGTTTCCACACAAATTTGTACTGATGTTCTACAAAGAGTGTGAGTCTAAGTACAATATTATTCTTGACACTTTGCAAGACACCGTATTATATGACTACTCTACATCTGCAAAGGGATATGAAGGGATAAACTTTACTTTTCTTTTAACCATTGAGTCTACATTTTATGCATTTTATTTATGTGTTATACTAGTCTGCAACTGCAACCTAAATAAATTCATGGTTCGATTCCAAATTGTTTCCCACACGCTCACAAAATAGAGCATCAATTTTGAGAAATAGGTTTCTTTATATAACAGCAATCTTGTATCATCATTAAAGTTAAAAATGATAAATTCAGAATGTGTGAGTGCAAGAAAACCAAAGGATGTCAATGTCGGGCTTTTCATTTGAATACGATTAAGCAATAACAATGTTATATTCTGCTAACGTGAACTTGATGAAAGTCAGCTATCAAATTATATCCTTTAGGATAAAAAAGCATGAAAGTGATGATTATAAATCTAATTTAAATTTGCGACTTGTTTTCCCTTACAATTCGGAATGGCCGTCTTAATTTGGTTCTGACTCTGTCACGCATACCATATATAAAAAAAGTGGTACTTTCATAAGATATGAAGTTGCGGTTTTAATGAATTACATCACGGTCTTCAGTCTTCAGCACCATCATCAGATTACCATGCGTGGGAAAAAGGGTGCATACATAATTTGTTTAAACAGTAGTCGCTCTTATGTAAAATACATGGTTTGATTGTTTTGCAGCTAGTTAAATGCTGTTCACCAACTTAACCTACCGCATCGTTTTTCGTCCTTAGTCACGTCAACCAGTGTTGAATTTAGCAGTGAAGGTGTGCTCAATTTCTGATTTTGCAGAGATACATTATCTAAGTTTCCTACGTCGCATGCTACTCATTTCTCTATCTCCTAACGATCTACACTGTATAATCATCACATTTTTTAACCTTATCAATGATATTTCAACAAGCTTGAGTAGATCGTTAACAGAAAAAAAACCAACTGTGTTGACCTCTTCTTTTCGCAGCTATAACGTGATCTGTTCTCGTATAACGATCTAAAATAACAAACGGTTCAATTGAAAATATAGATTTTATCTGGCTAACCACAACACATATAACGTTATTGTTAGTAATTGAAGTTAACTATAAAAAAGTGCACAGCCTGAATAATGTGCACACATACAATTTACCACTATCACCACTTACCAACTGGCTCATTTCTGGCTTCAATTTTATATATATGTGAAGGGATGCCGAGAGGTAATAATATATAATGCACGTGATGCTATTCATTCAGGTCAGAAGTCAACATGGCCATTGATCTTTTTAAATTGACCATTCTCCCATTTCAGGCTCATTAAGTTAATCAGATATCAACAATAAATGTCAGCTCTTCACTTCATTCTTGTTTTCCTTATTTTGATTTCGATTATGATCATCCAAATCAGCTGATGAAAATGATGCTCATCATCAAATGAAATCTAATATCCGATCAATAAATATAAAATACGAAAAGCTTTTTGTTAAATTACATAAAAGAACTAACAAGCCACCAACACCGTCAAGCAAAAGAAGTTTTTTCCCCATATATTTCACTAAATTGAAAAGGTTTGTTGATGAAAAGGATGAAGTGAGGATAAGGAAACCCATGAGGGGTGAAAGGAAACAGGCGATCGGACACTTTTCAGATCAGAGATTGAGAAGCATACAGAATTCTATAATTGACTCAAATGTTCATCTTCCCATATATTTATCTTATCTCCACTTTCATTCACTTCCCTTTTCTCATTGTTGGTGTATACTTGAGAAATGACATTGATTTAATTTAATTTGATAAAAGATCCAAAGCTTTCCACTCGTTTTTCACGCTTGCCACATTGTTTGCCAAGCGGTCATTGCTGTGCTGTTGTGTGCTGCTCATCAATGTAAGCTGTTTTATTGTATTTTCGTATGTATCCATATTCATTTAATGATGAGTCAATGAATTGACGTGTTGGTGGTCTAGTATGTATTTTGTTTAGCATGTAAAAGTCGATGTACAACATTTAAGTCTCTATCGTTCAAACGATATTGGGGTAGTTTGAATTACAGTATAAAAGGGTAAAAAAGGCCTTTCTCGCAAACTCTGAAAGTTCAGGGGGAGTTGAGTGGAATCGAATGTCAATGAAAATTGGGAAATTCTGGATTTTTTATATATTGGAGATGTCATCAAACTGGATTTCCTGCTATTACATTTTGTAAATGCAGGGTGCAAGTAAGTGAAATCTAAAAATGTATGGAAGCCTTTGTAATAGAAAACTTTTCATGGCCATATGATGCATGCATGTAGGCTGCACAAGCAGAAGCAGATACGATTATGCTTTTCACATTTTCACCATGGGATGGCACACATATTAAAGAAGTTGATCCCCAACCGTCCGTTGTACCAAGCAGTGCGATTCATAATGACGATTTTTGGGACTGGGTGACAGCCAGGAATTTCATGAATGTGACGATCAGAGTGTTGTTCCTGATGTTTTATTGCAGTACTTCTTTTGACACGATACGACATGTAGGAAACTATTCGTGTCTGTGTACATCGAAGGTTACCCATAAAAATAATAATATTCGAGAATGGAAGAAACGAACTAAGAGAAAAATGCTGAGGGTGAAACAACATAAAGACGAACGAAGGAAATATAATAGTTTGAGAATTCGAGTGATGATGATGATGGGCAAACTTAATTTTCTTTATATATTCCACAACGACAGCTACCACGCTATGCATAGGGCAGACTACCACTTTTCCCAAAATGCAGTTCTCAGTTCACCAGTCAACCCTATTCTTTTCCTTGACTTCATTACTGGGGAATTTTGGGACGATGTATGTTTAATCGAAATCTTTACAGATTTATCAAAGTCATTTGAATCAAGTCACTAGCATAAACATCACGACTAATGGAATGGCATTTGTGCAGTCGTAGGATTTAGGATGTGCACTCATTTGAGAATTTCTGTCATTCTGTGCGCATGCATTCATGTAGAACAGGGAATTATTTCATTTTTTCAAATATACAACGAAACAAACATCGTGGTGGCCCAATTTTTTTAAAAGGAAAATGAAAGAAAGCTTGGAATTTGGAGGAAAAGTGATTTGAACTTCCTCCTTTTAAATGAGCCTCTTGCTCTTGTCACATGTCTATGTCTACAGGCTCCGCTCGAGATAACGATGATATTATGATGATATAGTCATAGCATTTCTGATCCATTGTTATGAACAAATCTGTTGATGTTAAAATGCAGAGAAAAGGATTATATTACGTAGAGTATGTAAATGAAACACTTCTCCACCCTTTGTTTTCGAGAGAGCAACAATAAACACAGAGAGCAAACTTTGTTTTATTCGATACGGAATATACTTATAAGATTACGGTTATAACATATCCGCTTTCTTTTTAATTTGTCGAAAGTGTGTCTTATTGGACAAATGTTAACTATATCCTTAAAATGTACCTGGCGGAACTGTTCTGTTTCGTATGTACGTATGTACACTAAATATTACCTATAGGGAGTTTGTTATAATATACGACTAATCATTTTACAAATTGATACAACTTACGTATGTACATAGGAACTATTTTATATATTATGGAGCAAATAATTTATTTAAGAAGACAATTATCTAAAGATGAAAATAGCCGTTTAAATAAAATAACGACCGTTTGATTAATGACACACATTTTCCATCAATATTAGCACATTGCTTTCTATTCATGTGGACATTTTAAACTTACTCACCCAAGTCACAAGTTGATAGAAACCTTCCCCACAAAACTAGTAGCCTATTCTACTGAATAGTAAAAAAGGCAAGGGTACGAATATCATTAGTCATTACATTAATATACATGCCTAGACGTCTGATTTTGAAGTTGTGTTAATGAACTCCGAGTTTTTAGAATACACATGATGATGTATCTACTAGATATCCTTCACAACAAAACTTTTAGAGTTGATAGAATTACAGCTCTAATTATAGCTATGAGATTTAAATTTCTGACTGGAGGAAAACAAATGTGGCTTATGGCGTCCTAGCTGCATAGTAGTTTGTTTGGTACACACACAAGTATGTAATATGCAGTGGAATATATATTTTACTGTTTCATGCTTAGGTATATCACTAGTATAAATATTGCATCCATGATCCAACACATCGCACTCGCATCTTTCTATATAATACTACGAACTACTACTTTACAACACAACTACAAACATGCATCTCGTTTACTTTCCCTTCTACCTAGAATGAAAGAACGTATATATAGGCTATATGTGGAACCGCTATACAATCGATTTTTTTCCAGGCTACATCGTTGTAAATTTGATGATTACCGAACTCCATGTATTATTCTCGATAGGATGAAAGGTCAACCGGATTTTTCTATTCACAAATCTACATAATGCGTTCCAACAATGACAATGAAGGCCCATTTTGTAGAGTGCAGTATTATGCAAACCTACCAACTATACTTTTACTGGCTACTTAGGAATACGTGATGTTGTTTACGAGCTTTTGTGGAGTAGAAATTTGGGGTAATTTAAAGCTACATCAGCATTTCGTCATCTTCATCCACCGGGACTGTTGAGTGATTGTACAAACCTTGGGCCATCAGTTGCACCGCAAGACCATTCCGCTGACCATTTGATTTTTTAAGTTTTGCACGCTTATTCTGAAAAAAGAATTAAAGTTTAGATTATGAATACGTTTGCTTGACACTCTGTTCACGTACAATATTTTCCAACATTATCCAACCCATGAAATTGTATCGTTGCTTCGAAAATGACGAGTTAATTTAAATGATGGAATATGGAAATATATGAGGTTAGAATTTTATTATGCTTAGTATGCCTACCTGAAACCAAATTTTGATCTGATTCTCATGAAGTTTCAAATCTTGAGCCAGGTCTTGTCTTCGTTTCTCCGTAAGGTATCGATTTTCGTCAAACTCTTGCTTCAGACGGGACAACTGTTCAGCCGTAAATGCAGTTCTGGGTCTCTTTTCCTCCGTCTCTGGTTTTTCTTTCGTTCGAATTCGACGGGATCTTGGACCTGTAATAATTCAAATAAAAAATAAAATTAATTTCTATGACCTATCCGTTGATATTCATAACTAAAAAGAGAAAATAAAAGCATAACACAAAAAGCTCTGCCTGCCGTATAAACACGAATGGTGCATTGAAACTCTCCAATAAAATGACTATGATGGACCAAAGAATTTGATAAGTACACGTAAACCCTACTTTGATGATCACCTATATCACCTGTCCAATTTGTGCATTATATTTATTACATGCATTACCATAATTGCTAATCCGTAAAGTGCACATTGTGGAGATGCATAAAACCTACTTGTGCATGAAATATGACATTGATCCTCAAATTGAATTACAGTATTTTAGATATCTCGTCTTTCACTTAATAATATCCTATAAACGTCATGTTTACATGCATCATTTTATCAGCGTAGTCATCCTTCTTTCCAATATCTATTATAAGAAAAGATAAAATCATCAGTCAACATCAGCATCTTCATGAGTGATCCGCCAAACCAACGGTAAGAGAATTGACTTTTTGATGACCAATCATAATACTAAGGAAATTCAACTTATCATCATAAAACATGCATTGGTCATGTAAATGCTTGTCATAATGAGCACGAACCTCATCTGAATATCACACTTGTCAAATAGCAACAAATCCATAAAACGTTTTTTCAAGTGAGATTATTTAATGACAGAGCTGAACATATAAAAATTAATTCAGATTCGAGTGGATTTCCATGTTTTCAGACATAATTGTAAAATCATAAAGGGATTTATGTCTTTTGATATGATCAGATTTTATATTCAAGCTCATCTCTGAAGATTATCTTTCTTTCTGAAATACTTTACCAACACTTATTTTGTTAAAGTGAGGATCATATACTTTAATAATCGTGAGATGTGTAACGTTCATCTTGAGAAATGAATGGATTTTGTGAGCAGCCAGTTACTCATTCTTCTTTTGGGCAGGCAAAATGATGAATGACTGGGCATGAGCTAGCGATAAGAGATACATAAGTAGCTCTTGACAAGTTTGGATTGTGAAGAATTATCAGGAAAAAAGTAGTTGAATAGATGAGTAAAAAGGACTTGATGAACACTTTAAAAACTTGTGTTATATGTATAAAGATACCTACACGTACTTTACTGACTGCTTTTATTCGAATACGGACAAGAAATTTCTTTCCATTTTTTATTGTTATCATGAACATCCAACATCCTAATAAGAAATATTATTAATACAAATCTCCAAACAACTACATATATTGTTTTTCAACGCGACTTTTATAAAGATGTACAAATGTGCGCACAAAAATGTTACATCGTAATTCAAAAATTATCATACATACTTTGTTATGGACTGATGAGATAATAATAATCGAATTTGCGTGTTTTCAATACTTGTGCATCCTATTTCAAGTAAATATACTTCGCATCTTGTTTTGATCTTAATGAAAAAACTATAAAGTTTGTCTCGCTTTGCCCTTTCTCCACTTTTCTGAATGTAAATTAGTAAATTTACCACGCTCAGTCAGCACAATAATCACAAATTAAAATTATCAAAATTTTGTGCAACAATGTCTGTTTTTTGTGCAGCGTCATTCATAATCAAATCAATCATATTAATAACAAAGCTTAATGCTGCAAATTTTTTCTCTTTAGATTTTTTACCTTGACTAATTGATTTTACACGAATTTCATCAACGGCAATTTTTCTCGTTAATATTTTTCTCTAGCTATTCATACTGTGAGATGCACTTACATTTAATTACGGATAATAAGGACGAGTTACGAGGTCCTAAACCAAAGCCGTGGCTATGCTGATAAAGCAAAACGAAGTAGATGAGTGACGAACGAGCGAACGCTGATTTTCTAAATCTTTGGTAACTTCACTCCACAAACAACGAACCTTTGCAGCTAATTTACACGATGAATATGTATAAATAAAAAATCATTCTTCCTTGGCATTGTCTTGTTTAAAGAATGTATTACCAACAAAAACAAAACTAACTAACTGCTAACCTGATTTTACTTGATGATGTCTATGTGTACATACTACCTACTCATTCATCAGTCATTTATTCTGATGAATGCATCCTACACAGTATTATATAGCGCTCCGTGAATGTATAATGTTTGCAATTATCTTTACTAATAAAATACCCTTTCCTTCTCATTAATTATCTATGCATAGAAACAAAGGGAACTAGCTAATTACAAGTTTTCTCAGCAAAATCTTTTCATCGTGTATTTAACGGTCAATTAGCTGCCAATCTGCTACACGTTCTCAGCCCCTCAATGACAGTTGGAGCCGCCAATAAACAAACCTGTTAATTTGTAAGTTAATCGATGGGATAGAGATATGCCTCCATCACTTCTCATTTTATTTGGTTACGCATATCAAGAATCTCAATTACACCAACATTGATTCTATTCAAAGTTTACAAGAAAATGTTTGCGCATCTAATGTTTATGGCACGAAAGAATTAAAGAAAGCTCTTGAAATAGTGAAGTGCTGCTAATCAAAGCTGTTTGCTGCATAAATAAGGTACTCCATTCTCGGCATTGGTTTTCCCTATTGGTTTACAAATTTGGTTCAATGAGCAGTGCTGACAGACGCAAAACTGACGATGCAAATTTATTTCCAAGGGTGAGCCTTAACAGTTATCGCAATTTTTTACAGATATAGATATGTGAAAGATATATCATTGATGTTCATGTATGATCAGAAAATATCAGCAAATATCTCGTGAAATGAACTAGTTGACTGGATGCGTACAAAACCAGACAGTGTAAACTAACTGTCTAAACGGTCAACTTAATCAGAAAAGGCCACTTCTAATTATATCAAATATAGCCATTACTATTAACATTAGCAATCCTAACATTCTTCACGATTGGAATATACAACAGAGAATAGCTAGTATAATAGCTGCGATGTGATAGCCAGGGAAAAAACGCATCCTTCCTTTGCCGTATTATTATCAGATTGCAAATGAGACTACGAAGTGTAATAAATGTCTTAATAAATAACTCCACTTGTCGTGCCGATATATAACCTTTACGCTCGAGATGATGATATGCAAGTGTAGCAATTGGAGTGAGTACGTACATGTGCATCCAGAAAAAAATTGTTGGCTTGTTAGTAGTTTTCAGTACAAATTACATCTACCTCGATAACAATATTGTGCCATGTCATATCATGTGTGCCAAAGCTATCGCTGTTAATGAGGTAAAAATGGCCCTTAAGCAAGCAAAAAGGAGGAGCTGCCGTAAACTGCATTACAAACTGTAAAATTCCGTTTGTACAGTTGAATAGCAGTGTGCTCTACATACATAAATAAACAATAAATTTCTGCAAATAATGAATGCTTTCTGAGTAAATCTTATTTAATGAGATGTCTCTTTGCTTTCTACCTACATCGACAAGAAAGGCGGAACATGAAACTAAAAGAATGTTCAACTGTGCTGCTCATACCTGAAGATGGTCGATCACTATATCGCGTACAGTAGACCCACGCTGGCCACAGTAAAGGTCCTTCAGGGACGGGTGGGTTGATCTTTGTATCATCCACGACTTCCGTGGCACGACTTGTAGAGGAGCAATTGGAATCATCTGAGTGATACTTAAAGCTAGATGCCCTGCTGCTTGGCCTTGTTGGCTGTTGTGGCTCTGATGAATGAGTGTTTTGCTGTTCATGTTGGGGCTTCTTCGTCTGCTTTGCACCGTTTTGCTGATTATTGTTACTTGCAGCATTTGGAGACTTGAGACCGTTATTATTGTTAATTCGGACTTTGCCAAAGTCGGGACGAAGAATGTCATCAATCGAGAATTTCAATTGATGACTTGCATTATTGTGAAGATGATGATGAAGATGATTATAATGATTGTTATGCAATAAGGATCGGTTAGTTGGCGTGCTTGTTGAGAGACTTAGGACTGAGCTGAAGCAACTTGAGGATGCGGTTGATGCTGTGGAAGGGGGCCTTGACGGTGGTCTTCCGTTGCTGCTACTGGTACTGCTGATACTTCCAGGTGAGGAGAGCCCATTATCCACGGTCAACGAAGGGTGACCACCACTTTCATTATTATCGTCTCCATTATAGTGGTTTCTATTATTGACTTTTGATCTACTGCTTGGTTGATGATGTTCTCTCGTTTCCTCTTGCTGCTGTTGCCGAATATTATGAAAGTGGTGATGATGATGGTGGTCTCCTCCTGAATGGGATTCTTCGTGATGATTTTGATGATGATAATAGTGCTGTGCAGATGTCCTATTATTACCATTAATTTTATTATTGCTGTTGATGTTGTTGGCACACTCGCTCCCTGCTCCATCTTCACCACTTTCAATTTTCGGATGACAATCATTATTTGATTTACTCGTTCTCTGGTTGGAAATTAAATGGGAAGGGTCGGTGGACCCAGCTTCCCTTACTTCGAGGTCCTCAGCAAGGACTGCTGGGCTTTTTTGACAACAACATGAATGACAAGATGGTGGTGAGTTACGGGGTGATGGGTCTTCTTGTTTAATCATCATCATCCCCTTCCGGCTTAGATCATGACCGTTTCGACCACTTCCTCGAGAGGGTGAGTTACTTCTGCTTCTGCTACCACAACTGCTACTGCTTCTCCGCCGCTTTCTTGAGTTTGTCACAAGTGTCCTATCTGGACTTGTCCTGTCAACTGCTCCAGGCGATGCTGGGGATGGCGAGATCGAGTGAATATTTTTAATATTATTACAGCTATTTGTATTATTGCGATTTGTATTAATATCATTATTGCAGAGATCGGCTGATTGAGATTTGTTGGAAATATGTGGGGGCGAGGAGGGTACTTGCGTTATTATTGTTATTCTTGCAAGGGCTACTTGAAGGACTGCCAGCAACACTACTTGTACTACTGCTGCAGTCACTCATGGCGCTCGTTGACGAGTCTGGAGATGCGGAATTTGGGGGTCGGTGATGATGATTGTGACTCTGGTGGTGATGGTTGTGATGAGTGCTGTGGTGACTTAAACCTTGACCTCTGTGATTTCTACTAACATCAATACTTTTACTACTTGAACTTGTGTTAGTGCTACTGTTAGAGGTATTACCAACTAACCTCTCTACTGGCAAAGCTAACATTTTGACAATATCAAAGTTGACAAGTGACACGCCAATTACAACAAATCAACCAGGTACGTAATAGATAACCGTGACCAAAGTATCATTTGCAGTTTTTCTTTCTTGCATTAATGCAACATGTTTGTGTACTTTTACGTGTCAATACAAACTGTCAACCTGTCAATAGTTCAATATGTGGTTGTCAACTTTTCTGATAGGAAGCTCCTCCCTCAGGGGTGAACTGACACTTGTCAACATCAGTCCGGAAAGGAAAACAATGGAATTCCTACTTGAGGTAATAGCCGTTTATCGATACCGGCATGTCATAGTTATCTTTGTGAAAACGACATAGGACGCTTTTCCAACTCTCAGTGTTCACACGAAACGATGGTCAGCATAATAAGCCACACACAAAAGGACAACAAATAATCCGGATTAGCACAGTGTGTTAATATGCACTTGTGTGTAAATGTGAGAACCACTTGACTTCTCGCACCTTTCGGTGAGTCAGAGGGAAAAAAACTTTCAATTTCTTAATAACAATATGGGAAAAATGTTATCATCGTCAAATCAAAAACAAGGATATGAAAAGGTGTCCCCAGGGTTTATTCTTGTGAATTGATATATATATATATATACTAATAGCACACACTCTACACCACATGCACAGATAAATACACACGTTTTTCTATCCTCAGCCAAGAAAGCTAAGCAAATTGTAAGGGCTACTTTTTCGTTAATAGAGATCGGGGCGGATCACTTACTGAGTTTGATTGACAGCCGGTTTTTTTTCCTTTTCTCTTTTAAAGGATTACTCGCCGAGAGTAGTCGTGCTCGCTCACCTTTTTTCCTGTGTGAGCTCCTCTTCTCCCATGCTTTTTGGCTCACTCACTTGCTTTAAAACTTCTTCACTCGTCTCATTTCTGTCCGACTGGCTGAGTGACTGGATTTGTTTGCTTATTTCACGTTACGCATTTACGAGTTCTTTCTTGCCAACAAGTTTTACACTTTTAAATTACACTATAGGGATATTACAGAGTATACCTATATTTTTGTGTAATCATATCATAATCCATAGGCTTGCTCCTTTTTTTCTCAATTTTTATATGATGAATGAATCAGTGTACTAAGTTGGTGTGTGTTTTTTTCAAATGGCGATCACACACATGTACACGTAAAAAGAGACAGGAGGCTGATATGATGATAACAATAATAATATTTTCTTTTATCTCTATTCTTCTCTTCTTCCAATCAAGATTGCTTTTTTGTAGTAAAGTTTGCAAGTACGGTTGGAGGAGATGGATTGGTTTGTTGTTATTCTGGCTTGCTCACGTTTCCCCTCTTCAGTTGGTAGAGATGGCGAGCAAAGTGTTGCAGAGACCCTTTACATAAGTGAGCTTTTACTTTTACTCATATGCTTTCTAGCTCCTTTGTCGAACGAGATCCTCTTGAGTTGGCCCACGTGGTTGGGGATCCTTGAGGGAATATATTAAGAGTACTTATCTTTGTCACAATGTGACTTGTTTTGAAATATTGAGCTAATTTATTTTTTGTCAAAATATTTGTACACCCTTCTTTTGAAAAAAAGTGTATTCTTTCTCTGAGTTTACTTTCAAGACAGATAGACCGAATCGGATCTACATTTTTACTCCGTTTGGGCAGGGCAGTGTGAGCTCGTGTGATTGTTTCAAGAATGTGAGGATGAGTAAATAAGATCTCTTCTTTTTGACTGACTGAGTGACTGGTTGATCTCTGAGATGATGATGATGTTTGATGGTTGGCTTAGCTCGTACTATTTGTATTACTCGTAGTATGTGTACATATGGGGATATGCTATGGTACGGGACGGTTGTTGGTTTAGTATAATGAGTAAGATGTGTGTGATGCGATGTTTGTGTAGGTGAGTGAGTGGTGTGTGGCTAGCTAGCTAACAAAGTGACGTCTAAATAATCCTCTTGACTGCTCACTACCCTTCTTTCTTTCCTTTTCTTCTCTCTCTCTCTCTCTTTTCTGTCTTTTTCTTTTACTCAAAATGTTTAGCCTGACTGTCAGTTCGGAAAGATTTTCCAATGTGCAATGTTATACTGTGTAACAATACAAGTACATTTTGTCTTCAGTGTGTGTGCATACTTGCAGGTAGCCTCATCCGCACACACAAACTCACCCAAATACGTATAAATGTTCTGCTCTAGTGGGAAAAACTGAGCGTTTTCAACGTGGTATTTGTGCAAGATATATAATAATAATATCTATCTTAACTAACAACAACAGAGCAGGACAGGAGCATAATAGAGCAAGTAAAGTGAGCAGGCTAGCTGGCCAAACGAGAAACTTTGAACAATTCTATTCCATTGTGTGGAATGGTTATGGACAGCTACTAATAATGCCTTAATATGCCTTTATATTCACTTGTTATATGTGCTATGTATATATGTTATGGATATAGATAGGGTATATGAGGGGTAGCACCAACAGTGTTACTCTTTGGCTGCTGGTAGATATGTCAGCTAGATTCGCCACGGGTTTTTCGAGTTGTCTCAATATCTCTGTCTTTGTCCAAAAAGGAATGAAGGAAAAGGACGGTAACATGGAGTGGTGGTGTGGTTGAGTCGTGTTATGCCATGGATAGGGTTGACTCTCTCAACATTCCGTATACTTATAACGTTCCGCTTACTCCTCAAGTGTTAGTGTTGGTGGGTGATGATGATGGAAAAGGAATTGACAGAGAGATCTCTACTTGGAAAAACAAACCAAAGCTAAGCACGCCTAAGCTTATGCCATCCATCCATTCCTCTTGTCATAATATTAGAGGTTGGCTCAAAGGAGCAACGAAACTTGTTTTCCTGTGTCTCTACGCATCTCTTCATTTACAACCATGTAAAATGAGTCTTACAACATGAGAAAGTATACTAAACCCCGTGTGCAATTCTCATAATAGGGATTTTAAAATGCATGTGTCTACATGAGCTCTTATATCTTTACCATATCTTGTTCATGTAGAAGCTGAGGTGGAGCAACTTTCTAAGGATTGGTTGGTGTCCATAAGGAGCACGCCCCTTTCGGATGCATCATGCCAATCCTAGTTACTAACACATTTAAGCTAGGCAAGTCTTGTAGACCTTATAATGCTGGTAACAGCTTTAAAAATATCTGCTCACTCAGCAAAGTTAGATGAGTATGAGTAGCTCACATTATTGCATGCATTTTACGCTATTCTTGCCGCATACGGCACAAAACATGCATCCGTCCGTCCTTCTCTACATCAAAACTTCAACTAAGCAGTGATCCAGGTTGGGGAGGACGATGATAACCATGTGCATTAAACTCTTATGTGTGTTTGCCTACTCCACCCGAGAGCTCGGCTCAAATTGGATGATGATTTTCATAGGAAATTGAGCTATATTCCTTAACAACACAGTCACTCTTGTAAGCTTATATAGAGAAGCTTGCTTGATTCCAGGGACAAGCTTAATGGTCAAAAAAAAGTTTTACAAAAGTTTTCGTATGTATAGAGGTAGTAAGTAGTAGAGAAAAACTGACTCTTCCTCTTTCTCATCTTCCCAAAGAATAGAAAATGTCAGGGGAAGTTCTAAATTTTCGGTTAAAATATTCAAGAAAAAAATGGTTTAGTCGAGGATCAACTTCTTCTTTGGGCAGTATATTTCAGTTTTCCTAAGGTAAAAGGATGAAGGTAAAATGCACGCCACAAGACAAGTGTTTCTTCCAGCCTACTAATATGCAGGACGCGAAGGTAAAAAGGATGCGTATAATTTGTGAGAGAGTTGTTATTGCATTGCATTATAATGCATATAAGGACGTATGGATTATCCCTGTGTGTGATGATATTACATACCAAAGTAGAATTCTTTCTTGCTTAAAAGTTGCGTTCCATCGTCTTCCTTTTTCAGCTGCTGCTGTGTTGATGATTGCAGCTTGATGATGATAATGAAGACGGTGGTGCTTTTTTAAGCAGGATTGCCTGATGATAATCATAATCCTTGTCTTGATTAGGTTAAGACTCTGGGAAAATAACACAGGTTGGATAGTTGGGTTAAGCAAGTTTAAGGCATTACTCCTTGGTGTAAATGTCTATTGCGTATTCGCATGGCATTTTACAATTTTATATTATTTACCACACGTTGCTAGCAAGCTCATCGCCTTCTCGCTTAGTGACTCAACGAGATTGAAATAAGGAGGGTGATATGATGATCATGACAGTGATAAAAACTTTTCTGTGTCTTCTTCATTTCTTTTGGCAAAGTGTACGCTTGTCTTCTTTTCAGGAATGATAAATTCACTCTAAGACTGTATTACTCTTCAGTTATAGTTGAGTGTACGCAGAGAGCTGAAGTTACGATTCGTAAGAGATGAATGTGATGCTGCAGACGCATTACAACTTACAATGAAACTGTTACACGTTCGTATTACCATTACCTGTCTCAGCAGGAGCTTTCCAGTTTAAATCAAGGTGAATGAATTTTAGCAGTTGAGCTGTTTACATTCAGCGATGATTACTATACAGCGTTGGAATTAGAAGAATAAATAGCTTGCGTGCACAAGTCTCTTTGGGATTGACGATGGCACAGATGTAAAGATAGTGTCGTACCGTATGAGATTCATATGCATAACAGGGTAGCCAGTGAGATAAAATAATTGTCAACTGATTTTTGAGGAGGTATGCCAAACAACAGATAAGGATCGTACAATGATTGTGAGATGTTTGAATTTAGCATACTCCCACGCAGGGTTGCCCAAGTCGGGCCGCGAACGACCGAGGGACTCCGATTTGGCTGAAAATTTGCACTCAGGTG
>JAHZNA010000571.1:0-27722 GCA_027743935.1 Sinodicranocentrus sp. ZH6 | reverse complement strand
AATTATGGTAGTTGATTTTATTGATGTGATCCTATCATTGCGAGTTATATAAATTACAACTCTGGATTAGAATTCAAACAAAAAGCAGAAAAAACGTATAGTTGGCATAATTTCCTCATTGATTTAAAACTTAATTACAGTTTTAAAAAATGTACAAGCTAAGATATATATTTTGAGATTCTAACTGCACATTTCGTATAGATTACGATATAGTTAAAAATTGAATGAGGAATCATGTTGAATGTATAATGTTATACGAGAGGAAGGCCAACACAAAGCAAAAAAAAGTGTGTAATTTTACACCATAAGTGTGAGGAAATTCCCTTGAAAATGATAGGGCTGCTTTTACCCCGTTTTTCATAACGAGAGAACAAAAAAGTCCATTAACGAAAGCTAAGGAGAGTTTTAAGTGGTGTGATAACTCGCAGTCAGCGACTCCACAAAACACAGTCACACATTCCATTTTTCCTCTCGAATCCATTTCGATATCTGAGAACTGCTTTACCACGAAGAGGAGAAGAGGTGGGAAGGCTATAATAAAAAAAATTTGAGGAAATGGCTCAAGCTCAAAATAATAACATATGAGCCCACACCGGAGTTATTATTGAGAGGGGATAATGGTGTGAGTAAAGTTTAGGATTAGAAAGATTTAAAAAATGATATCCCTCAAAAGAAACTTGAACAGACAATTTTGTAGTTCAAATTGGAAAGTTTGCACGAACAAAAAATCATGTACAAGGGAAGTAAAATGTGATTATATTCTTTAAAAGCTGAGTTGTTAAAGATTAAAGGATTAATTGCTGATAACATGAAACAACATTGTTGCTTGTGTGATAATACGGATAAGATGGGACGGGAAGTTGACTTGTTTATGGGAACACACTACTGTAATGTTGTATCAATTAGGTGGACTTGGCTTCAATACAAAAAATATGTATCAATTTCATTTTTAGGCTGGTTAGTTTTATTTAAAATTGTTTTATGTGCAGCACAATACCCAACTTCGCAGTTTGAGATAAGAGATGAGATGTTACAGAGAATTTCGTCAATCTGTATGAATTAATGCAAAATGTCTACCATGAGAGGTATTCAAAAACTTATCTAATTGGATAATATTTTCAGTTATAAGTAGATAGAATATCAACTTGCTACAAAATGATGGAATGTAGAATTACTAAATTGATTAGCGCTTCTGTAGTAGTACGTTGATATTTTTCGTACTTCCAATATGTTCCAAACGGTTCAGTTGGATTTACAGTATGTACATTTGAAATTGATTTGATACTTGATTTTCATAGCCTTCGGGGAGGATTCATTTCATCAAGGGGATTTTACAATCTTCTTAATTTGTATCAGTGCATTCTCATGAATCCCTCCGTTGGCAGTGAATAACTCAAGCAGCTGTTGAGAGACGGTGATTGTGTAGAAATGACCACACATGAACTATCCCGCAGAAATGAAGAAGGTTTAACTTCAAAGTTCTCTACATTTCAAAGACACACAAATACATGAAAGAATCCCTTGTAAGTGTTTTCGTTGCGGTTATAAAACTCATTTTGGCACAAGTGCTAGAAAAATTCCCATATTTACTAATTGTATTATCTACAATGTATCAAACCATATAAAAGTCAGTCATTAAAAATATAAATGTTACATAACCATCTTTAGCATCACCTTTTGCTCGCAAAACAATCATTTTTTTTGTCCTTCTGCGCAATTACATTTTTCAGAAAAAGATAAGCGTAGCAAGCATTGTAAGAATTACAACGTTGTCTGTTCTCTTCCTGAACAAAACAATTAGCATTTTTTTTCCACAGGAAACATTAATCACAATATGTGCCTGGTATTGTAATCATTAGAGGGTTATCAGCATTAGGAATCATCATCAAATTCGTATATGTGCATATTTTACAAGAAGAGTTTGCTTTTGTCTAATCCTTCTTTTTTTGTGACTGCATACCTTGAACTAAAAGTTTAAACGTTTTGACGTAACTTGTTCATACAAGAGGGGCACTTATGAAGAGTGATCAAAATCAGGCGAAATACAAGTTGAGGGGCTTGAGAATATTTTTTATTATTGTGAAGAATGACCTGTTGATGATTTGCGATAAGCATTAATAAGATGCATTTTGTGTTCCCTCTTACATGTGTGTGTGTATAAAGGGGTCTTAAGTAGAGGATTATATTTTTGAAGAATGAGAAAAAAAAAGTTGGCAGCTTTTTTAACAGTCGAAAAGCCACCCAATAACAAACTATGAGTGTATAAAAGTGCACACACACAGCTGGGGCGATAAAGCTACTCCTTTCGTTGGTGAGCTGATGATGAGGTTGGTGATGACGATGAGTAAGTGCCACTGTAGCTCCCACGCCGGAAGGCACTGCAATGAATGGTAATGCATTAGTAAATGTATGTGCGATGGAATACCTACTTATTATGTATGTATATGTTGTATAAGTAGATGCAGACAATTTTTATAAATTTTTGTGAGCCACGTTTTACTTTTAATGAAGGAGCTTAGAAGAGCATTAACAGCCATGAGCTATGAAAAAAATCAACCTTTGAATTAATAATAATGATAACTTAGGGAAAATGCTCTTACTGATTTAACCGATGGCAAATGAAATGGCAAGGTGAGCATTTTTTTTCTCATTCTTTCTCTCTTCCCTCATTGCGTACAAGTTGCACACGTACATTATCAAAGCCAGGAATAAGTAGGTGATAGGCAGTTTTCTGCGTGTGGTACTCCAATTAGCCGTCATTCTTGGAGATATTCTCACTCAATCCTTAATTGTGTTTAATGACTCTTCCATATCATCATCAAATTAAGAAGGAAAATAGACAGGAGGTGTAGATATGATGCTCAAGTGGTTGCAAGTTTTTCCTCGAATGTTTTATTGTGCATAGCTAAACCTGAATATATTATTATACCTGATGCTACCTTGGTCATCTTTTATGAGAGCAGAAATCCTCATCCTTGCAATGTGGTATTACAAAAACTTCTTCTTGTTTCAAATTATCACAAGAAGAGTACAAGGTTATTCAGTGTGTTCTTCCCGGATTTTCCATTCCAATTTGGATAAGAATACTAATTTTGCTTAGCTGCATGAAATGTATAAATGGAGACTATAATAAAAGCAGTGAAAAAAATGATCTGATATGCGAATATCAAGTTTGTAGGAAAAAATAATGCAATTGCACAACCGTTGAGAATTTGTTTATAAGCTTGAAGCTGGATCAAAGTCGGAGGTTGCTTTTTTTCTTTAACGCTAATCCCAAATACAATGCTTACTTCTATTCTAACCACACACAAAGCTTGCAATTTTTAAAGCTAATGAGTACAGTGGCGAGTTCATTATTTGCAATTAAAAACCTTGCCAAACTGCAATATGAGGTAAAACATATGCACAACATATCCAGCTACAAGTGTGTTCCTTTCCTGCCATGTACACCCGAATAATTTGTATTGCTTTCGTTTTCCGTTATGAAAAACCCTCCTTTGTAATCAACACATGTATAGAATGAGCATACGTGCAAGTATTAAAACTTCCAAAACAAATTCATTTTGTTTTTTCTCCTTCCTAAAAAAAACGCATCGGATCGCGCCCCTCGTCGGAAATACAGAGGGATCCTTTAGCTCACTCAGCTCAGGTAACTATGAAATAAATGGACGGAACTTTAAACTAGGGGGAGATGTTGATTTATGTTGGCATATCATGCCACCTGATTTTCCTCGGTGGTGAGGTGGCACTATTTACGACTAGAATTACAATTTACCACTTGTACCAAGTCAACCGCCACATATGAGGCTAATGGTATGAATGAGTTTAAAAAGTGGAACTTTTAAGTGTGGAAACCGTAACAAAATGTGATCTGGACAAAATGCTTTCCTGTGTGTTCCATATAGGATGTCATGTGGACTGGGTCTATCCTCCAAAATTGAAATGCATTTGGTACATTGCGTGTTATGCCATTCCATATACAAGTTTTTTTCCTTCTCCTTCCTGGGATGGATCTCCCATGCACAAGAAAATTATGAATTACCTAATGAATAAGAAATTACATGTGATTATAGAACACTAGTGGAGAACGCGATAAGAGCTGACTAGGCTATCCACATATATTAAAAGTTGGCATGCGAGCTCAAGATGTATGTGTGCATTTTAATAGTAATTAAATATTTTATGCATACAAGTTCTCTCTGGCTATATGGATGACTACCCCTATATTGTATTTACGCTTAGGTAATTTATTACGTGTAAGGTGAACATTATATGTATTTTATTTGAGCATTGTGAAACGATTAGGGCCCTTTAAAAGCATATTTTCTTTCTTTTCCTCGGCACTTTTCATTTTGAAAAATTATGACAAGATGGATTCCCTCCCCCAAACTCATTCTCAACTCATCATCTCCCTTTGAAAGTGGGGAAGAGTCCGACAAGTTTTTAAAAACGAAATCATCTCTACATCTACACACATATTATCCAAGTTGGAACTTTGTTTTTCTTTTGAACTTCTCAAAGTCATATATTTTCCGTTTCTCTGCAGGAACAAGACTAATATTGTTTTTAATTGAAAGCAAGTAATTACTTCCCGCAAAGGTGTTTTGAAAAGGTGCCGAGCCAAAGGTGTTGGTGATGGAGATGGGAGAGGATGGGAGAGCATCGAGAAAAAAATTATTGGATTGACTCTCCACTGAGAAATTTCTCATTTTTCCCGTTCACTCTTTTCACATATTGTGAAGAGTGAGTAATGGGCAAGGAAGGAACGACACAGACATATTTGTTGAAATGATGCAGGAGGAAACTCAAGTATCACAGAATTTTTCTCAAGTACCTACTAAAAGCTATCGGAAACTAGAATTACGTCGGCTAGTTTAATTTATTTCATTCGCGTTCACCCAGCAATCCATCCGCGTCCTGTCTGCGTCCATCCTCACATTTTGTTCTACAAATTAGCCCCTATATCTTGCCAAGTAATAAAAAATTAATTTCAGGAAAAATGTACACTACAATTTTTATTCCTTTCCGTGCCCCTGTAATACTATAATGGGTTGGCAAAAGAGGGATTTTTAATTCTCAATCACTCATATATTCAAGAGGAGTAAAATTATTGAAAGATAAAGGTGAACCGTACAAAATTACAAGTAATCATAATAACAGCACCCACCAAACCGTCTTAGCACAATAATCAACTCTGGCGCTATATGTTCACATTTTTTCTCGCTCTCCGTGTGGCTGACAAGTGAGAACGAGTTTTATGAAATATAAAGCGCAAAAGAATAGTATGTTGGTCAAGAAAAAGTGTAATAAATCAATCAAGTCAAATCCATTACAGACATTAATCACTCAAAAAGATTATAATCTGTGAAGAAAATTAGAAAAATTTGCACTTGCAAAAAATTATTGCTCATATCATCATACCTTACTTTAATGCTAGCTATCGCACTTGGTGGTGGTGGTGTGTGTGTGTGATGGTGATGGTGGATAGATGCAAACCTGGAATTTTCTAACATAAAAAAACATTAAATTATTATATGTTCGTGTGTTGCGCTCTTTTTCTACTAGAATGTATATCTTTTCCGCAATTTATGACAACAGCGGCACACCTTTCATCACAGTTCTTTTATTATATGCTCCTTTCCCAATGCAATTTCCACTTGTACACTTTTTATTACACGTATATGCACAAATGATTTCAATGACCGTCATCATCCCAACGATGATTGTAATGATGAGCAACTCATAGTCTTCTTCTTAAGTGTTCTCTCTTAATCTTGCTCAAGTCAAAGGTACCGATGTGTTTGTGATGATTGCTGAAATCAATGCAGATGAGAGAATGTGGAGGTCGGAGGTACTACTTCCAAAAAAATTGTTCACCAAATGTTGTCAGCAAGTATGGCACATTGTATCGAGCCGTTGTGGTGTGGACATTTGCAAGGAAATTAAGCACATCTTTCGCGTAAGAGTACACACTATCCTTAATAAATCAAAGCCCGACCTTTGGCTGTAGGCGCTGAGCTGTTGAAACTTTCACCTAGAGTCCGCTGACATCTCCAACCAGCGAGATTACGAATTGGTTGTCATAACCTTTTTTAAATTTATTAATGTCGAAAGGGAAAAATGAGCAATACACCTTGCTAAAAAAAAGACGGGATGGGACAAACTACCACGACGTATCTACCATGGTGCATCGGATGGAAGAAAAATTAAGAATGTTGTACATTCTGAGAATTTATTTTGTTAAATCTTGTCCAAGATTTCATCCCAATGCAAAATTTGCTTCTCGACTCGTCAAAGAATTTTTATCGTTGTTATATTGCTTGTTTATTTCGCATAATTGGTAGATAATGAGCTGTCCTTTGAGATGTGGAGCATTGGTTGCAAATCCCAGTAGTATAAAATGCGTCTAAGGATTATAGAAACTGGAGTGGTAGCTAGAGAGAGAGAGTTCATGAAAAGCAGCTTATAAAGCTTAATAATGTTCATGACGATGATTAGGATTAACAAGAAGGAGTGTAAAAAATGATTATCGAGCTTAGATTGACTCCGTTTTGCACTCTTAATGTGTTTTTCGTGAACTAGGAGGAAAACAGATTTTTTTCTACGATATTATACATCTCGGTACTCCTTTGTAACAGATAACTATCGGGATTGATTATTATTCTTTTATAGCGGCGGTATCTCCATTGTTTTATTATATTATTATTACAAGTGATCATCCCGCGAGTGAGGTAGTCCGCCAACAGGAAAAAATCCTTTGCAACTTCTCGTCATTGCCCCTGTAAATCATAAATTAATCTAACCCGGCAAATGGGGAATCGTGCTTTGGTAACAACCTGCAAAGTGGAGAAAAACTTGGATAGATCTTAGCAAGAAGACTCACAAAAAAATTACACAGAGCAGTACACCACTATTGACTATACACACTGTTGTATATTATGACAGAAAGATCTATAGTAATTTCCTGTAATCCTTTCAATAAGATTATAATAATATTGAGCAAAAAATATTATTCTCGTAAAGTTTTCGCACATTAAAAGTATATACATTTATTTACGCATACCTACTCTGATGTTTGTGGTTTATTTCTTAAAATGTGAAATTGAGGAGAGGAGAAAAAACCAGGGCTGGAAGGCATATATTTTTGTGTAGAGTTACTTATGGTATACATCACAGTTTACCACACTCTAAAATCAACCGGCCGGTTGGTGGATGTAAAATTGATGGCATTGGCATGAAAACATATGGATATTGCTGGTGATGGTGAAATTTGAAATGAGCTGAGTGAAAAAACACCAACGGAGCAATTTCAGCTTCCAGCAATTTTTTCACATCATTATGATATAATTTTCTTTCTTGCTGTACCCATTCACTTTATAGCGCACAGATAAAGCAGGGGCAGCGGCATTCCTTCGAAAAGTGTTTGATATCTTGGGCATGTGTATATAAAACTATATATCATTAATATCGGGTAGAAAAAAGCAGAGCAAAAACGCCCTATACACGGATACATGTGTATCTTACATTCATATGGTGTGAGGGATAATGGCAGAAAGTGAGCTAGACAAAGTAATGTCGGTATAATATGTGTTGTGTGCACTTGCATAAGAATTTATGCCGACACTTTGTGAGCTCAAGGTAAATTGAGTGTGAGTGGAAATGAGTTGCTTCGTGTGATGAATACATATTACAACGAATGCAATCATCATCATCAGATTCATCGACATTACTGCATAACGCTCTTCTTGGATCGGGATTTGATATGATATGATATTTTTCTTTGAAAAAGGTTATCTTCAAAATGTGCAGAGGTGCTTGGAGTGGTATGGAAGGGATGCTGCTGAAAATACGGAAGGTTGGTTTGCGTCGGAAAAAAGTTTTTGTTTATAATCTCACACAAGACGGCAGTCGGGATTGTTGATCTGCCTTGTTTTATGGTAGTCGGCGAGAAAAAGAGAGGTAATATCTGCTTGCATCATCACTTAACATCGTGACCATCGATCTAAAATTTATGACTAGTATGAAAATAATATTTTGATTAAAATATTCCTCCAGACTGTCACAAAAAATTGGAAGAAGCAAATTGGAATGAAGGGACGGTGGCGAATTTAACGGAAATGGTGTGCAGGCTGAGATTATAGTTCATTATAATATGATTTATGTGTATTTACCTGCATACATATATATTAATAGTTTTATTAAAATGTTTTATTCTGCCAAGTTTAACTTTCTTTTGCTTACGAATTCGTTTCGGAGTGGCCAGCTCCACAGCGCATTTCTACTCAAACTTGTACACCGAAATGAAAAAGATATGGGGAAAATAATTAGTCGCAGCCTTAGGTTATTATCTTAAATCCTAGATCAATTGATACATAAGTATATATTAATGTTTAATTCAACTAAAATTTCGTAGATTGTGCCATTGCACATGCAAGACATTATTCCATATTTCCTTAGTTAAAAGTTTTTTTTCTCCATGAGACCTCATGCCTTTAAGGCTGTAAAAAATCAAACAAGTGCGTGTCTGTTAAACTCAGGACATTCATTGTTTGGGGATTTTTTTAAACGTTAAATTTGAATGCAAATGTGTGCACTGCTCACGTCTTGTGATGAGATTAAAAATGACATGTTTCACACCTTAAAATTTCAGAGTTTAAACCCACATTAGCATAATCTTAAAAATGAACTGTGTAATGATTCTCATAAAATGTTTCTCTCAAAACTTCATGTTCGCTACAGAACTTTTAGCACTTCGTTAGTGTTTGTGGTAGTGACCGCATAATGAGCAATCTAAATACGCGCATATTTAATATGGAGACGGCAAATTATGATCTTTCATCTAGCGCACATTTAGGCATACAGTACAAAAATACGCTCTTTCTTCAAACGTTTTCGAATGTTCCGTTAGTTCAATTTGTCCCGGGTAACACATTGGTAATCAATCTTACATTTTGAGAAAGTATCTGAGTCATTGAGCTATTTCCCTATTCATATTTGCACGAAGATTCAGCCGATTCAGGATTCATTTCTTCATAAATCTTGTGAGCATCAGATCCAACGGGCTTATTTTCCCGTTCATCATTTTCTTCCTCGTCAATCGTCATCAAGAGGAGTCAGCCTGGTTTTGTGTCTAATGGGAGCTAACTGACTTGCTTCTAAACGACTCTTTTCCTATTTATTGCCCTGTAATTTTAGCTGCCGAGAGTTGTTCACGAGTTTTTGCCCAGATAATCTCAAGAAAGGAGCCTCTCTCGCCGACTTCAAATTTTCGTAAATTCCACCACAACACATGATGCATGCAGATTACTAATTTTTTTATTTCTCAAGATTGGGCAAGAAAATTAGATGAACCATTTCTGAACAGGATTGGAAGGGGAAGAAGAAGACGAAGAATTCAATTTTTAAGAAAAAAACATGCCTGCATAATTCCACTTACAAGAGTGCACTTTTCAGCTACTTCATCACATCATCTTTTCCCAGCTTTTCTTGTATATGTGTGTGTTGTTGCAGTGCTGTTTTCAAAGTAGTATTATTATTGTTATTATTATTAATATGAGTTTTTACCTCAACCCTTTCTTCGGTTTGTACGCGTAGTATAAATTTGATGTAAGGTTTTTGAAGGATTCAGTTGTTGATGCACGGTTGATGTGGCCAGATAATAAAAGTCATGGGGAAAATGTGAAAAGTATGCAAATCACGTATATGCCTGTCTGTCTACCCAGAAGCATTCAGATTTTGGGGTATAGTAATAATAATGCAATGCAGCCACGGTGCATATACTATTATTATCATCATCCCTGATCCTCGTCATCGTCATCAACTTGAATAACACCACTCCAAACTAAACATTTTTAGGCACAGTACGGTTGCTCTTTTGACTGTGTGCTGATGCTCCTTCCAAGAGAATACATAAAATGCACAAGGATACTATCACTAAAAGGAGCAGTAAGAATAAACGACGTCCTGCGGGGTGAACTGGTAAAGATGCGATCAAAGATAGAGGATTCGGTAGGGTTAGTTATTGCTGGTGTGCGGATGCGCTGCTGTTTGTTAACTACTTTCTGTCCTCCAGCCCTTTTCATACGAAAAGTAGAGGAAAAAACACATCTCTCCGTATGACAAGAAGGGAGCAGAGACAAAGTAAAGGAAGATGACAATTTTTGTTCCTGTAGCTTTCATAGCCATGCAAGCTTTGAAAAGAGAAAAAAACTGGAGGCGTCACACAGGCTGGGATGGGTCACAACATTCCTTCAGGTTTTCCCTTTTTTCCGTTTCGTCTTATTTCTTCTTGAGAAAACGCTTCTTTTCATGAATATGTGATAAGATGATAATAATATGATGATGGTGATATGATACGTAATATTATTGCCATTATAATGTATTCAAGTTTTTCTTAAATGCCTTCTCGTTCACTTCTGTGTGGAGAGCACACATGTGAATATATTTTTTTAGAGGGAATTCTACTTTCTTTGCTAGCTATCGTTCAACATGTCATCTGGGAGGCGGATAAAAGGCATACCTGGAAATGCATGCAGGTACAAATGTTCTCGTGGACACACATGCACAATACAATTCTTATACAAGCATCCGGTTTTCCGTGTTTTGTGCATATCCCTGCTCATCACAAAGATACTTTATGCAGTGATACTTGCTCAGACAACACACGACCCGCATCAAACTAGCTGACAAGTCTAACAAGCAAGCTGACATGAGATGAATCTCGCCGCCCGTCTCCCTTCCATAAAGTTATGCTCCGGAGAATTGTGACCTGGAGGTGATTCAAAATAGCTGAAATTCCTTAATCTTCCTTGAAAAAATCTTCATTCTAAGATATGAGCAATGTCAAAAAAATGTAATAACTTTTAAAGCAACTCAAATGCAAAAAATAAAATGAAAAAAGGGGTGAAGCTCCGTTTAAAACGCATTTTATTTCATATTGATTTTTATCTTCAACACGGAAACGTTTCAAAATAAAACCCCATCATATTATTTTCCATACTATTCTTTACTTTAACGGGGTTTGCATTGGTAACATGATAATATGACGTAGGTTAGCTAGTACACAATCGCCTTACCCTAATAATTCCTTAATGTACTCATTCCACTACTTTTACAATTAGAGAGAACGCTATATCGAGCTATTCATCAGTAATTATAAGTTAAATTATATATAATCTCCTCGGGCTAAAATAAACATAGGAAATATTGTATAGTAAATCACATTTCAAACTAAAAACATTTAACACAATTCACAATTCAATATAGTATCTATATATGAATCACAAAGACAATAATAATAATATTTCAAAGGGATACCCACAATAAAACTCTTCTAGCAGATAACCTAACAGAAGACTCAGCTCGAAACGACAAAAATGTATTTCACATTGGTTTTTAGGGGCACACTGCCACTGCGCAAACGGCAATGGGTATAAATGCAAACTAGTAAAGGAGATACAGTTTTTCTCTCAAACTGTGTAGTAGGAGATTCTTCTCCAATAAATATTGATTTTCCCCGTATACACACTGTTCATCTTCAACTTTACACACTTAACTGTACATTGTACACAAATACTTACGATTCTAGCAAAAAAATCACTGACTAAAACTGCTATACAAAATGTAATAAATCTTCAATTGAAATATTGAGATTTTTCCTTCTAAAAACGTTTCACCTCCCACACAGTTCAATATTTTTTCTCACTTCTATATATGCCTAGCTATACCATCACAAAAACAAGGGCTATATATTTTGCCAACAAGATATACACATACACATATACTAAGGTATATAGATAGAGGTACTTATTGAACTAAACTTCAAACTTCATAAGGCTTGGCATACAAGAGTGAAGACCTTAATTGTGCTGAATACTGCTGTCTATAGGAAAAATTATGCTGATTCATTGTAAACCCTATGTTATTCACCCCTTAGGAAATTATTTAAAGCCTAAAATGTTCGGCCGGGAAATAGAAATTTCCACCGAAAAATAAGGAGAAAAATGACTGGTTTGGTCTAACAAGCAATATTTAGGAATTCGGAATTATAACGGTTTACATTTTTAACATAAGGTAAGGATTGTCTTGCTCCACCTTCTTCGGTATATGCGTAACGTGGCTGGAGAAAGGTTATTTTAAACCGTAAAATATGTACATTTAAAACTAAAAATACGAGGTTATGCAGCAGGAACCATAATAAAACTCAGCTTACACTAGTTTTTTTCTTTAAATATTCGAGTAAAGTCATAATATAATTTCTTCGTTTGTTGTAAAATAGTTGAAGGATTACTACGAGCGGTTTCCTCCTAAACCCATTGACACACTGACAGAATCATTCATCATATTTGGTGGGATGGACCCTGAATTTGGTGATGTGGACGCAGCTTTTGTCGATGCTGGGGAAGGATAAGGGCTATACCTTAAATTGATTGGACTTCTGGCACTGCCACTTCCCCCGTTATTACTGGACATACTGGATCCTCCACTTGTAGGACTACCCAAAGATCCAGGATGTTGTCCAGGAGGACATTGTTGATGGTGTCCTTGTTGAAGATGTGGATGGTGTTGACCAAGCATTCCAGGTGGCAACTGCGACAAAGCCGACCATTGAGACCAGAGATGAGCAGGTAAGGGCAAAGGTGAGGGACTTCCTCGTGTTGGATTCAAAGTATACAATTGCGGCAGTTGAGGGACGGACGCTGCAGCGGCTGCCGCAGCCGCCGAATTCGCTGCCGCTAGGAGATGATGTAAAGAAGATGGATGTTCCCCTGGGCCACCTCCAGGACCATTTTGACCGGGGCCACCACCAGGATAGCCTCCTGCAACGGCTGCTGCTGCAGCAGCAGCTCGCGCTCCCCATTGTTGTTGAAGCATGCGGACTTTTTCGATTGAATTCATTAGGTTATTATTGTCCATGTCTAATTCTGAAAAGAGTCGTAAAGGTCCGGCCGCCGCTGTGCGTAAAAAGTGATGTTCTAACGGGAGCATCGCTTCAATTGGATCTCTGTAAAAAACAAGAAAAAATACACGCATAAAATAAAAAGCTCTGGTTATTTAATCTATTCTAAAGCTCAAGAAATGGAATAAAATTGTGTTCCACAGAGAAACCGCGGAGAGGGAGCTTTCTATGCAAAATACAAATTTTAAATCCCTAACGTACTAATAGAATGTCCTATACTTTTGGTAGAACTTTGTGTATCTACATATATGTATGTAGTCAAGTTTCTGTGAGGGTTTGCATTTAGTCATAGTCATTCTACCCTCCTTTTCCAGTTCGTTCCCGTCTGTCCGTTGGGAAATATTTGTCTTTTATATCCACAAAAACTGGAGGATTTTTTTGGTGAATGGAATACAGAAAGAAGGAAGATTTTCATCAATAAATGAATGCGTATGTGTAAGAGAGCGATTGTAGTATGTGAAGTAAATGCCAACAGTATACGTTCGCTCGTTGCTCCTCACATCCAAAATTAGATAAAAGCCGGGGAAACTGGTCTGGATGGGAAGGGGAGATGACGGTATCAAGAAGGAGAGAGAAAGAGAGGAGTCGGCGCATCTTCATTTTTATTTTTGCCCATCCTTCCTCTTCCGATTGCTAAGTCATTCCCTTTTAAAAGGTGGAAGAGGATCCGATACACGCGTAACATTATAGAAGCTTCCCTTGTTACAAGGAGGGAGTAGAAAATCCTCTTTAAAAGGAATGTGGTTAGTGTTGCTGTCGTCATTACGGCAAGATGACAACCAATGCTGACTATTGTACAAGGAACCCAAAACCAATTAAATTAGCATTGGCTGAGCAAACGAAGATCCTCTTTAAAATTCTTGGAATGATTCTCATTTTCATTATCTTATTTAGATATTTTTTAAAAAATTTAGAGATGTAAGGAAATCTGTTTTTCGAGAATCTTGTAAAAATTATACTGGTTTTGATTTTGACACTGTATGTAACACATGAAAAGTGTCATATATATGAAATAGAGGTATGTACATATCCTATGATGATTTTATGTATTGGGCAGTTCCAACTCCAAGCTGCTCCTTTCATTCCTCATGTTCATTTCCGTCCGTCAACAACACAAAAAATTTCCATGAGTAATGGGCAAGGTAATGATTTTGCTTTGGATTTTTCCTTGTTTCACTTCTGTTTAGTGTTCAAGCGTTGACGGAGGGACACCTTGTAGTTATTGACTAGTCCATATTGGAGTAGAGGAATGGTTCAAATTGAGAATTAAACTATATTTCATGACTCTTGCTCACAACTCATTCCTTCTAAAAAAGTGAAGGAGATTGGATCTTTGACAGAACATTATATTATATTCTTGTAATTCCATGTCGTGCGATTTCCTATGGGTATATACGACGGGTAGTCTTGGAAAGTTTTTCACGTCAGGTGAGAGCGCAGCCCATCAATTCATTTTCTCCCTTTTCGATGTCGTACGTGTAGTCATGTGCTCGACAAGAAAGGCGGAATATCGTGTGTAATATCGTGTTAGGAAGAAAAAGGTAGCCTGTTATCGGAAACAAGTACACAGATCATGGCGATGGATAGATACCGTGTCGATCAAGAGAAACGACCTTAAAATGCCGGCATTCTCTGAAGTAGTCTACTTTGTACCATAAATGGCTACTGAGCAGGATACTGCATACTGGGAGTTACAGATATCTTGCAGTATTTTATACCAAAAAAACATGGCAAGAGGATTGACTGATTGGATCGGGGTTTTTGGAAAGAAAAAATAACAAATTAAACTACCTTGTTTTTCCACCGATTAAAATTTTAACTTCACACCATCTGCTAACACACTGTCCGAGAAAAGAAACATGATTTCATAAGTGTAAAATTGCCCTTTGTTCTTTCCTTCCAAGACGTACGCCTTCACAGAAATCATCTATCAACACTTCATCCACGTCTGGAACTGCCTTTCTAAGCAATCCCTCGGCACCACAAAATAATAACCCTGTCTTGTACATCGTCTCCGGTGAAACAAAAATAAATGACGAGAGTTTGCTAATATGCAAAGACTAATTTGGTACATTTTCGAGTAGAGCTGGTGCTCCTTCGTAAGCTCCCGTGCTAGAAGGATTTTCTACCTACCTAAATGCTATTTTGTACCCCTTAATGAAAATAAGAAGGGTAGATCACCACGGTCATAAGTAACATTTTCTCAAACAATCTTAAGGCTTTCTGAGAAGTTCTCAGTAATTTGTTACAGTAAAAGGCATAACCACATGATCCCTTTCACCTTGCGCCGTTCTCTTGTTCTCTATAATTTCCACCTGCGGTTTCTGTCTGCAACTATTTGTTCATGTCACAAGGTACAAATTTTCTCGCTTTTCAGGAGTTTCTCTCTCCATATACAAATGTGGAGTGTCTAGGGGTGTGAAAAAGAAACACGGGCGACTGCCGTCGGTGTGCTTAACTACTGACAAGGGATAACCTATGATTTTAAAGGATCAAGTAATTACTTCTCTCTCAAAAAAATTGTACGCAGTAGAATGTTGACCACTGCCAACATTTTTGCCTTCCTAAATAGTAGCGAAAAATAGAAAAAAAATAAGGAAAATTTACACCTGGTAGAAATCTCCTTATAGCTTAAACTTGCCGAAAAGCCCATATAAACTAAAATGAAGAGGAAAAAGCTCAAGAATTATTATTATCATGATGATCACTGCGAGCGGCACCGTTTCACGAAATTTTTTCATATGCCGTTTTATGATATAGTCAAACATTGTTTACGATCAAGTGTTTCCTCCCTGGCGGGATGAATATGATCATGAAATGGGGATGGGATGGATTGTGCGGTTAGTACACATGTTTCGAAAGTGAATATATAAATGAAACATGAGTTACTCACACTGTCAAACATTTTGATCAGCATGCCTCCTTATTATTAGTATTACTGTAATTATCCCTCATACTTTTTAACGTGGTGATGTACTAATGGATGGATATTATGCGAAATATTTTTACGACAGAAAGAAAACACATTTTCGCTAACCATCAGCATACGCACGCATGCTCGTGGAGGCAAGAAGGGGAGCCATATTTCATGAAAGATCTCAACAGAAAAGTCATAACCATAATTTCCATCAGCATGCCAATAACAAAGCTTGTATTTTTTTGTCATGTTCACTTTACACATACACACTTTGCGTCTCTTCTCTTGAAATAATAAAAAGTGGTTGGCTCTCGAGGAAAATGAGCCTTGCCTGTCATGTTCACTCAAAATCGAGTATATAACAGAAAAAAATGTGGGTAGGTATATACTCCTCACACAATACAATGTATCCAAAGAGTTCTCCCCTTTCTCATCCTTTTAACTCAGTCAGTAGACATGCTTTCTCATTCTGCACGGTTATTATTACACATAAAGAGTTGGTAATGGACTATTTAAATGACAGGGGCAAATTAAATTTTTGCAACTGCTGACAAAATATTATGCCCGTGTGTAAATGCAAGTGTGCAAGTGAGCAGACACGTACGATCTAGCACCATATAATCATATACGTGTTTGAAGCACAAAAAATGCCAAATATGAAACAATGCAAGTATATGACAGTTTGCAAATTTACAGCTTTAAAATGGCACCTTTTTTCTCAAGAAGGATATTATTCTCCTTCCACACTTCATAATAATAAGCTTCACGCACAAAGCGCTAACATTTTTCTTCTGCAAATATTTTCCTCTAACAAAGTATACACAATGTCGACCCTCTTGCTCTCTACCAAAAATAATTGCTATCATCATCATCACCATCATATTGAGTAATGTTTCAAACAAGGTATGTAGCACATGCACACATTCATCCTTTCCTTTTTGCATACCTTTCCCCATGTGAAGTATATGGTCCTAATATACATTAAATATTTTTTTCAACCTTGCATACTCATAAAAAATTCTTTGGATGGGTACTCATTCCTTCTAAAAATACCATTTGTTCCAGCAATCCCCCAAACATCGTAAAATGTTTCTATCCTTCAAGCGAGAAAACTATGTTTACAGCTACAATACCATGTTTTGACAATAGAAAATATTTTTAACATAGTGGTGTTATATACATTCTATATATGTTTGGCTAAAACCATAAACCACACCTCAAGGGAAATTGCCAATTGAGCATAAACTGAGATACAAGTACCTAGCAAAATTTTATGTAGTGAAGGTTGTTCCATTTTTGCTTTGCAAATTGCTCGCTGTTGGAAAATTTACTAGTGGAAAATATTAACCAACCTTTTTTGCTACTGTTGCGATAATGTTGGGGTTGTATACACGTTAATAGTTTTTTTTTGCAAACGTCAGTCAAATGTAATTTTTTTATTGAGATAACTTTGATTGTTAAAATGTATAACAATTTTGTAACACAGCAAGTGTTCTCAAACTTTTTAGATAACAACCAATTAAATTTAATTGTTCGCTATGGGTTAACAGCTTCCTGTGAGAGAACGGTTAAGGACCCATAAAAAGACATGAATATTTTTAAACACAAACGCGTTATATTTTGCTTTTCCAATCTCAAACACATTATGATGGTGTTTTATTATTGAAATTTTGTATATGAAGGACAATGACAAAGAATGCGTGAATTGGAGAATGTTGAAACGATCTTTAAAATCTAAAACTGTAAGCAGATGCCTTATTGTTCGAAACAATAAGTAATTTGAAATTCCAAAAGTTGGATAAAAAGCATCACATATGTTGTATGCGAGTGTTGTCCCGAAAAAAACAAATATTTACTCATCGTGTGTTTTCTTCACGCTCGCTTGACTCTCTTTTAAGCATTCACTTTGCAGATGTGTGGCCCTCACAGAAAAAATGCAAATGAATGCAGTTGTTTCTCAGTGATGAGATGAGATTGATGAGCTGCTTACAGAAAGAGGACTGATTTTTTATCTTTTTCCTCTTCAAAATATCAACCCATGTGACATGATGAACACCCAGTATAAAGTTTTTCTTGACACATTCGTTTTCCTAAGTAGTGTCGAATCCCCGTCAGAAAGACAACATCACAACTTTTTAAGACTTTGCATGAGTATTTTAAAGAGCTTTCTCGTTACATGCCAAATGTCTAAGATTGATTTGAAAGGGCATAGTGCAAACTTGACAAAATTATATTCACATAAAACTTTTTCCTTCCTTTTTATCTAGTTCACAAGCTGGTTTCACTAGTAATCATGCGAATGAAGATGGAACATGGAGTTGATAGAAGAACATCAGCAGAGATAAAAAACGTGCTTGCCAAATAATCCATTTTAGAGAGAGAAAATAACTACATTAGAAGCACAACTAGAAAGTGATGAGGAGAAGAGGTGCTAGGAGATTGAGATGAAAGGAGGGAAATAGTGCGAATCCAAGAAATTTTCAGTGCCTCTTTCTACAGACCTGAGTAAACCAAATGAAATAATCTAATGAAACGCCGACAAACTGACAAAACCCTTGAGAGAGAGAAGAGGGTTAAAATACGAGATTTTTTCTCCCTCTTCTCATCCTTGTTGTTTGCTTATTTATATCTACAAACATTTTTTTTCAATAAGCTTGTGTTTGGCTTCTACAAAACATCAACTTGCGGTGCTCATTTCATGATTTGTATTTTGTAAAGGCATCCCTTGCCAAATGCTTTTTCTCGCTGACGGACGATATCCTCGACGGCTCAACTTTTTCCCTTCTTGTTACACTTAGCTCACTCTTCATCATCACACGCATGAAATGTTCATGAGAAAAAAATACTTGTCGAGCTCATTGTCGGTGATTTCGCTAGTATATCACATACACACACACAACTTCACACATGCCATACATAAGTTTCCAAAGTTGTGAGATGATGATGAAGAGGTAGAGGAGCAGGAGTGAATGTGTGGAATTTCAGATGGCTCATTTCGGATCTACATGACTTGAAGTAAAACACAGAAGGAGGAGACGGTGCAATGCTTTAATTTACTTGTTCGCATCATTCCCTCACAGCAAGAAATCTAAGAGATCATTTTTTTCTCTCATTTTTTTCCCTTACCATATACCATAATGACTGAGTGAGTAAGTTTTGGTAAATGGTGAAAAAAGAAAATACAAGAATTCATCAGAATTCAGACCACACAACTCACTCTTTCGGTTCACTTCCTCCCCTGTTAAATTTTTCTTTGGTGAATCAAGTTGAAGTTTTAGAACACTCTACAAGACTTTGACGGTTTTTTCTCCTTCGCCCGGGTTAAATAATGAAATAGAAATGACCCGAGAGTGTTATTTTGTTAGATTTTCAGAGTACTTCTTTGGGATACTCTGTTTTGGCAGCTTTTCGTACTCTCCACGTACGCATGATCTATACTGATGATATACTTTGTAAAGGTGGGTTATAACGGTTTACTCCGTAAAAATTGATTAAAAGATAAAAACCGCGGCATTGGAACACTGGGTTTAATTGTGGGTAGAAAAATGAGGAAATGAGAATAGAGAGTTGACAGCGTTCAATCTGTCGTCTTACCTGTCAAAATCGGTGAGGCGTGACGAATCCCGAAATCCTTTGGCAAACGGATTGCTGTCTATCTTTAGCTTCGTTATCTGGATAAAGACAAACATTATGTTCCAGTAATTAGTTCGACTTTTGAGACAACAAAAAATAAAAAAGGGAGCAGAGCGTGAAATGAAATTGTGCTTTTGTATCTTGTTAATGAAATTAGCAAAATCAGGCATACAAATGGTATAAAAAAGAATGTATTTCGTCTTTGTGTATCTTTATGAGATTTTTGGTAGCTTTACAACTAGCATACCACAGAGTAATTCAGCCTTAAAACTCGACTTTTTCAGAGCATTTACATGACTAAATACGTATGTCACGATGTACATACCGCCTTTTCTCAGCTCGCTGCTCATCTCCACCTCTATTTCTTCTTAAGTACTTGAAAGGAACAAAATGCATCCGCGAAATATGAGACAAAAAGAAATATACTGCAGAAAGGAAATTGAAGGAGTAAAGGGGAATGTCTAAGATATTTTCAGGGGAATGCAAGAAAACTATGCCATTCCTTCCTTCCTCCCTTCTTGTCATGTGTGAAGCATGTAGAAACTTCATGGGTGGCCTTATTTGCCTCATAGCAATCATAATTAAAATTTGAGCTTCACAACTGAGAAAGACATGCTCTTTTGCTAATTCTAACATCCTGTTGTTTAGACCCCCTTCACTAATTACCTAATATATGTATATGATTACGGGACAATGAGGAGGTTTTACGCGTAGCAAAAATACTACCAACTAAAGGGTATGTGCATAATATAATATGGATTGTATCTTTTCTTCTTCTTGAACACAGGTAAGAATAAATTTCAAAAATTGTAATCAACTTGCAAACCTATTCCAACCTTGAGTGTCGTTTCTTACGTCGTAAATTACACATTTTTTATTATCTTTTCTTCTTCTTGAACACAGGTAAGAATAAATTTCAAAAATTGTAATCAACTTGCAAACCTATTCCAACCTTGAGTGTCGTTTCTTACGTCGTAAATTACACATTTTTTTTATATTTTTCACTGATGATGCATCCATGCTGAATACCTGAAGGGAATATAATCCCTTTCTTTTGCCTACTTTGAATGCTTTGGATGTAACAGGTTAACGGCATGTTTTCGCTAGTTTAGGAAATATATATTAAAAATGAAGCTTTACTGTACGTCACTTGTTCCACTTTATGTTCTACAAAACCAACAAGGTTTAAGGTCATTTCATTTTCATTCTTATAGCTGATACCGTTGAATACATAAAAATTTCCAATAGTTGAAAGCAAATAGAGCAAAGTTTATTGATGAATTTATTACAGGTCACATTACAAGTCGTAGAATATTACAGGACACTTCACCAACAACCTGTCCAAACATTTCAAATGAGCCATCACAAGAATTATCGTTTTATTAGGGTTTCTGAAGAACAACACCAAGTCGTTATCATTAGAACGTGCATTCTTGGAAAAAATTCGTGTTTACAACTGCAATAAATGTTTTTCACCTAAAAGTCCTTTACATTAGCATAAAGTGCAAGAAAAGTATAATCTTTTACTTTTGTGTAACATTCAACGTGTGTGGACTTCCCTTTGGTGTGTTGTTCAAATTCACAAAGTCAAACCCAAAACGGGTGTGAGCATTTAAAGGAGATTTAAAAAGAAGTGCCATAATCGCCTTTTAAGTCAATACAATATTATCCCAAATTGTCTGTAAGGCTCATATTTTATTGCTTTAGTTGTGTTCATCTCAAAACTTGAATCTATACAAAATTAATAGTTTGTTAAGTGGGATACCTTGTGTAAAAGCAATAACATTCAGCCAAAGGAATGGAAATTTTATGGGTGTTGACACGTTTTGCCTAATCTAGCTAATTGATTTATAAACTGTAAAATACAATAAAATGACACCTTGGTCAACAAATTAGGATAAAAAACCATAAATCACCGTTGTAATCATAATATGGAAACAGTCATTCTTTGAATAACCATATTTTAACTAAATAGCATTTAGATTTTTAGGTCATTTTGATATTTTGCCTGTATATCATTGATTTGCCACCACAAACGAACTTATGTATTCAATGGATTCGTTTAATTCAGCAAAATAAACCAAGTGGCTTTGTAATAGTCAGTGAAAAATATGTACATGGATGATTAACATTTCAAATACTACTCACCAATTGGTTTTGATAGGCCGTAACAGCAGTAAAGACGGTTTCAGGGAAGATATACGTACGAAATTTCTCCGACTCCAGATCAATATTTGTAGTTGTAGGAACGATTCCATCCCTCCATTTGATGAGATGAACTCGGGGCTGGTAACGATGCATCGAGTTTAGAACAATCTGTAAAATGGTAAATGAAGAATATTTTTTTAAAGAATCTCTATAGTCTCAAAAAATACTATACTTTTCAAAGTTAAGTTCCCCTCTTTATTCGGTAAAGTTCCCCTTGTAATAAAACGCCCAAACTGTAAAAAATGTGTTGAGATGATATCTCCCCGGAAGGGTTTGCTTTTTGTGGTAACAGCTTGCTTTATGTGCCTATTACACAATGGAGATGCTTATTGGTGCACATTCAGTCGTTGAGGTTTTTGTTTCCATTTCACGAGTTAGTCTAGCAATTGCAATACATCAAGACACATCACATCATCCTCTGGTTCTCGTGTCAAAACACAAGACTCAACAAAAACCGCACAAATTTCATACGCACTTGGGATACTGCAGTATATACAACATTCAGTTTTTAAAATTGGTTATCCTACGGAAAGTGAGCATATGTAACAAATAGCCCGCACAACAGCCGCACACGTATTTATGAAAAACCAGAGAATCTTGTTGGTAAAAGTGTGCATTTTATTTCACTTCATGATTTCATATCTTCTCCCAATATTAACTCTCTTCACCCGTTTTTCCCACTTTCCAACTGAGCAAATACCACAAAACAAAAAAAAACAGACAACTCAACTCCCCCACAAGCACATTTACAAAATGTATTATTCTTAAAATGGAAGCATATTTATTCGACAAGACAGGGATATTCCAAAAATAACATGGATTCTCAGACAAAATTTCTTTTTTCATTTGTATGCATTTCACTCTCTCCGCAAAGAAATCACAAAACATAGCAGTGCATTTGATATGAGTTTTGTTTTACATTCAAATCTAAATTCGTAAGGAGCTTTTGCGGTGGCTTTTTTCCTCAAGAGAAAAAAAAGTATCATTCTTTACGCCTGCCTACTTCCCTGTCTGTACACAACTATTTTTTTGGGAGCAGCTCATGTATGCATAAAATCTCTTTCATCTTCTTCCCGAGCAGATTGTAAAGTGAGCGAATTTTTTCTTCTCAAGTCCTCGGTTTATTTGAGAGAAGAAGAAAAATAAGATCTAGTGGGTACACATATGAAAATGTATAATACTACATTATGAATGATTGCATGTTAAAAAACCAACATTTTCTTTCTTTGTACAAAAAACAATCCCTCTATTGTGTGGTACTTTCTTCCTGAAAAAGTTCACAACTCTACAGTGATGTATGCTCTTGTGTATAAAGCAGAAAAAATAAGAGTATGAGAGATTTTTTGTGAACAACTGAGAAAAAAGCCGTGGTTCCGAGAAGATTTCTAATTTTTCTCTTATTTACATTTCTTCCCAAGTGAGGGAAAAAAGAACAAAAGAGTCTTATGAAGATTTATTGTTATGGCCATCCACACCCTTACAAGTGAAATAAAGGATTGTAACCGCTGTAAGCAAAAGAAAAGACTGCGTGTGTGCTTCCAGTTTAGAAAGAGTAGAGAAAAAGTTAACTAGTTAACTTGCAATTCTCATATGAATACTTTGAGACTCGCTACGTCCTATGAGGTATAATATACCCTTAATATCCTTAAATTAGAAGACAACTGCATGCTTTCACATGAATAAATGGAATCTCAACACAATTACTTATATGTACAGCTAGAGTCAAAATATAGCAGGGTAAATTTTTTCATAGAAACGAAACAATTTTTTGCACAAGTACGATACAAAACAAGACTCAGCAGGATCCCATTTACATGCATATCTCTTTGATTTTATCGGTTCCACCACTACCACTCGCTTTATGTGAACATGAACATGTTCCATGAGCAGGATAAAAATGTACTTTGGATATGAAACAGCTACTTTGTTATAATACCCAGTCCTCGAGTAGCAAAGGGTCGATATTTCTCGTAGGTGGAAAAAAGGCTCTCTCTCGCTCTCGCTCTCTGTGAAATACAGTAAACATTTTTCTTTTTTCTGTATTATACCATGAATTTGGAAGAAGAAATTCACAGAATGTGGTAATACTACGAGTAAATGTTCCACTCTGCATAATTTACAACTATCAGTAACGAGAAAAGTGAGAGATGCCGGCGTATATGTTGTGAAGCTGTAAAGCAAACGAAATGAAAGGAAGACGATGGATATAAAGGACACAAATTTTTATTGCTGCACAATCAGTGGTCTCGTATAATTCAATTAGTTTTTTTTCTTTCTCATCCCAAGCAAAGAAAGACAAGGGAAAAGAGAAAAAAGCAATTCGGAATGGCAACCCTCAATGAAATTAACTTTGTTGAACTTCTTCATCAGATTACATTTTGAAGGAAAGAGAGAGAGAGAGAGAGAGGATGAACAAATCAGTTAACATTTATATTATACTTTTGTTCCACGCAAGTTTACTCTTTTTCTTCGTTTTTATTGTGATGATGTGATTCATAAAAGTGGAGAGGGGCATTGGAGAAAAGGAGGGAGTAAAAACGACACAGCGTAGGATTGCAGTGTAGTAAAAAAAGACGGCAGGTTGAGTGAGAGACATGTTGTGGAGTGGTTTTGGGGACGGACGGGATTCATTTGGCATCCTCTATGTTGTATATTATGAATTTATTATTTCACAAGTTTTTTTTACAGATCACTACATTTGCACTTTGTGTGAATTGGTTTGAGGAATTAAGGTTAGCTCTGTGCATGGTATAACATGCAAAGGGAAAAGGAGTTGTGCGACCACCCAAGAAAAATAGAAAATGAGAAACAAGTGTCCAGAGAGAACTAAATTATTGCCAGACCGGGAAATAAGAGTCAACTTGGGCAAGCAAGTGGAGAGGCAGTTACCAAGACCCGCAAGGGGTCTTTATCACAGCTCCAAATCGAAGTTTGCCCCAATGCGAGGAGAACGCTTGTGAAACAAGTATAACAAACTCTAAGGAAATATGCATGGTTGGTAGTAGGCAAGGTGTTTTAAGGAAAAGAGTGTAAACATGACAAGCTATAGCGAGCTAGAACATTAGATTCGAATTGTAGCAGTAATAATAATCCTTTATACAATGCATGCATGCGAGTATATAAGAAGAACCTCGTCTAATCAAAAAATTAAGGTGGAAGTAATGCACACCGAAACCTTGTCTCATATACAAACTATCGAAATGGGTTTGCCTGTCTTTTCATCGTATTTACTGTTGAGTGGTCATGATATGAAAAGAATTCCACATTTATTATTAATTTCACATGACGTGTCCTTACAAAATAAAATTTGCACAGAGAAAAAAATTTCATCATTTTTGTTTTTTTAAAGCTGCCTGCTGTTCATTCTTATGTTTTAATAGCGTTCACGTCTCCATTCCCTTGCTACAGTTGTTTGTTCCTTGAGGCAGGACAGACAAGATGACGATTCAACTACATTTTTTGTATTATGCCGAACTATACTACATTTACACGATATGATGTTCTGATACAACTTATTTCAATGACGTACCTACATGTAACCAGTAGAGGTAACTCGCAGAGTGTAAAAACCTGTTACAACCTTAACAAATACTCAAATTGAGAAAGGAATGTTTTTTTCGTGCAGTTTAATTTATGTCACGGTATCCATTACATAATGTAAAGCTATGGAAGACATTTATTGAGGTGTCTGGAATGCCATCCCATCGTGGATCATCATCAGCCAAGCTAAAGCCATTTCAATGATGGTACTTGATAATGCTGGTGAAATATAAGTGAAGCAGGATACACACGAGTTGCATTGCATTTTATTATACTTTACATGAAACAGAAGATACTCCAAAATTTTGGTGCGGTATAGTTCCTCAATTCATCAAAACAAAATAGTTTTACAGAAATATTAATGTTCCACTGAAATCTTGACAAACACCTGCAGATGTCATTTACGACGATGAGAAAGAAAATATACTGAGCTATTTTGACAAACTCCAACAATGATAAGTATTTACGAACTTAGAATCCACATATTTTTCAACCCAACCAGTTTCCAAACAAACTTCTATTGTACAAGAAGTGAGCTTTTCTCTTATCTACAGCACGATTTACATGAAGTCAACAACTCTGCTAGGAAAAACAACTCTATTTTCTCCTGTCCTCATAGAAGTCTAATTTATGGACATGAGATGGATAGTATTGATTAGAAAGTTGTACAAAAGAGGTAGATAAAACAAAAACAAAATAGACAAATTAGCTACAGCATACTGTTTTTCAATCAATTTACAGACAAGTTTCGTCATGTACAATGTCGGGACAGGAAGTTAAAAAGTCTTCATAAATTGAGCGGCTTGTGTGTGTGTGTGGAATGAAGATAATTTGAAACACGTTCGATTCATCAACAACAACGGCGGTGGTGGCTTTTAGACAATTATACGAAATGTAATTGTTCCCAAGTTTTTATCCACCGCAGCTTATCAATTACCGGTGGGAGTTCATATTGTAAAAATTTCGACATGAATTGATCATGACATCATGAGTTTTTTCCCTTTCTAATGCATCCTCAAGGAAGCTAATTTGACAAGTTAAATTGTTTTCCAATGATACAGCATAATTTCCCTGAATAGAGACTCGTTATTGACACGATGTGCTTTTTAACCTAATCATCCCTTTTGTTTGACAATAGCTTAGCTACTTTCCTTAATAGGCTTTACAAGAAAACAACTCACTAGCGGTATACGAGAACTTTGTGCATGGCAAAGAGTTCCACGCTGTGAGTTACGATTTCCAGAGAAGGAAGATGTGAATGGGATGTACTTTCTCATGAAGAGAATGTATTGTTTAGGCTGAAAGCCTTGTTAGTAACAGCCGGTAAGCGATTGCGTAAAAGGAAGGTGAAGTTGCTGTGAATATACCACAGTCATCTTGTTTCGGTTCGGTCGGTGGGTAAGAGAAAAATCAATACTTCATGGTTGCATGATCTCATACATTCTATATTTTATTACAGTATCATAACAAACCAATACAGTTGCTCACACTTTCATCTTATCTTATCATCCATTTTCCGTACCACAACAGGAAACACTAATATACTTAATCTCAACACAACAGTGGTCAGAGATGGGGATCTAATGACCGTAATGTAATTAAAACTTCGCACGTCTTTGTTCAGATGCTCAAACATTGAACACTTATAACAGTGATAAATGCGATAATAAGAAGAAAATTAGTTTGAACATTATTACATGTTTAAATCTTTCCCTTTAAAGTGCTCTTAAAAAGAAACTAGTTTACAATCCCAACAAATGGATTTTGACTCCAATTAAATCCAAATTTCATTCACATATCATAAAACCGTCACGGCTCATAAAGTGCGTGTGAGAATCGGACGAGCATTATTGTGCAGTTTGCTATTCGACAAAAGTTTCCTTGGATATATTTCTTCCTTCTTCCTTAAAACTCGTCAGATAATTCAATACTTGTCTCTAAAACACCTCAACAGGAAAAATTGGTTTGCATTGTTATATTTCATCAAGGTGATGAAAGTATGAGTTTTTCCCTTCTTTCAACAATATTCGCAGTAATTAATACTTGCCCATGCTTATAACTTATAACTGAGGAGAAGCGGCTCCTTCATCTTGAATAAATCGTGTTTTCAGCCAACTATTGTATTATGTATCATTATGAACGATTCTGTTATAAAAGTTATAATAAGTATACGCTTTGACTGTATTCAACCTTCTCCTCTCCAACCAGTGTGGAGAAGAGAGCCGAGGAAAAAAACAATAATTGCTGTAATATCGTCATTACAATTATTACGATCATTATACCTTCTCCGTATTCCTTTTCAACTTGCTTACATATTTCAGACTCACTTGGTTCAGTTCCAAGAACACAAGTGTAAGAAAGAGATGGTGATATAATGGTTAAGCTTCTTTTTTTTGGAAAATGGAAAAATAATAGAGTGAACAGGTAAAGCCACTAATTGTTACTTTGAGCTTGCTAATTTTTACC
>JAHZNA010000570.1:0-18506 GCA_027743935.1 Sinodicranocentrus sp. ZH6 | reverse complement strand
TTTCCTTTTTCTTTCTCCCTGTCTTTTCTGGATGCATTATCGTACATGTACGGTCCCAGTCAAAAGAGTATATTCAGCTGTCGGACTGATTTCATTTACAAAATTGAGCAAAAGTGAGCGGGTAGATATTCCGGGAAGATATAACATGGAAAAGTTCCCTCCTCACAACTTATAAGGAATAGGAAATATTTCTCTCTTCGAGAAAAAAAAACTATCGCTCAAGTTTACATTTTTTATCAACCACATGGTAAAAGCGATCTTTATATTTAAGTGCGTGAGCTACTGCGGTTGGGTCCCTCACTTTTTCACCGAATCTCACTGTAAGTGAATTGACTAGCTTATAAAATTGTATACGTAGAGGGGAGAAAGGAGCCGGGCTCCATGTGTGGAAATAAGTAGTGTCGTTATCGTGGTTCGTTGATTTTTTCTCAGCGCCAGCCGCCTCACCACTACACCACTTGTGTAGGAGTAAACTCGACGCGGATTCCGTTTTTTTTTCACAAATTTTTCCCCTTGTCATCTCTCTTGGGAAATACCCATTTTTTTCTTCTCCTTCCGCCTTCCCTTTTTATCCAAACTCAAATGTGGTACAACTAGGTCGACTATTTCTTCTTCGAATTTGTTCCTGCATAAAAAAAGTAGAATATAATACAACAAATTCGTTCACTCATTTCTCCTACAAATATGTAGTTAGCTAGGCTGTTATTTTCTTAAATGTGGAAATATATACCAAAAGATTGGAACTTTTTTTACTCTGTATATCTCCCAATGATGCTCATTTTGAAGAAAAGAAAAACTTGTTTCCACAAGTTTGCCACTTTTAATTCATTTATTACCAAACCTTTTTCTTCGTCTCTCTGTGCGTGGGCAGTAGAGTGCAAACAAAATGAAAAGCGTGAGATAGGAAAGGGAAAAATATTATTTTCTTTGTCGACTTCCATGTTCGGCTGTTGCTTTTGTCGGGAGAAAACACTTAAAGCTAACTTTTTCTCACCAACAAAAATAAAGAAGGGATGTTAGTTCTAAGCATACACCGCATTATCACAAGTGTATAGAGTCATAACCATCTGGAGAATGTTTGGAGGGAGGCAGTTATTGCCTCAAGTTATATCATCATAGCCACTCCACCCTGGAGAAGGGAGTGCATCAGCAGGGAGAAAAAATATTAGAGAGAAATTGTTACCACTCTTTGTCAGCAGTTGTACAACAAGTAGTGCCATATTGGAGCAGCTGAAACTGAGCAATATTTGAGTTTCTCCAGTATTACCTCCACTTTTGGACAATCATGTAGGGACAACTTTCACAAAACGGATGTGTGCGCTTTTACTCAAGAAGGGGAAAAATTATCAAGGAAATTGCACAATGTATAGAGCGCCATGCTTCTCCACGAGTGAGGGAGAAGGTGGAGGGAAAAGTACAAAAGGTACGAGTTCCTATGATAATGGGAGTAAGAGCAAGGATGATGATGACAATGATATCCGTGAGGATGACAACTCTCTATGTTGATGATGACGATCATACATTGCTTTTTTTTAGTGAAAGCATCTTCGTCATTTGTTCCCAGTTCTCCCTGTACCGCATATTTTCTTCCGCTTGCATTCCCAGTCCCCTGAGACTCGCATAAAGTAGCAGTGGCGATGGCAAGCTAAAGAGGAAGCAGACGGTAAAGTAGCGTTGGCCGTATCAGTTGAATATTTTTAAAAAAGAGGAAAGAGAACAACAGGAGGAAATCAGCATACTTGTAGGGAAAGGGAAGTAGTGCATGGAGTGTAATGGAATGTGAGTGGTATATACGAAAGATGAGAGTGAGTCCTCTTGTACTGCACCACATCTCTCGTCTCTTTACCTCCTCGCTCCTACCATCCATAACAACTCTCAGCTCTCAAGTATTGATCCAAAACGGCTGGTTTTTACTTTTGCCGCTTTTTTGTAGCTGTACACGAAGATTTTTTCCATTTACCTTTTATGGACGATAGAGAATGAGGTGGGTATAGAATAGAATAGGAAAAAAATCGCAAATGTTTTCTCCAGAATATCATGAATTAATAGTCTGTTGCTGGTTACGTATTTTACTTTCACCACGCTTTCTCTTTTCCGGCTCTCTTGTCACAGAAATTTATACGAGGAGGGAAAAAAATGGAAAAAGTTTTGAGTGTAAGTATGTTTCTTTGTGCGGTATGTCGAGATAACGTTAAATAGAGGAAAAAACGGCTACTTGTATGCATTCTGTGGAAGCTTATTCAAACTCTAGGATTTTTTTTGCTTCAAGTCCATTCTTCCAATTTCACCAAGTACTTTTCCATTTCAAACATTCAAACAAACCTTCCTCTTTTTGACACTCTTTGGTGCACTCATGGACAATTGGAAAGGGTAGTGCATTCAGGACACAGAAAGCTATTTGCTTTAAGCACAATTTTGTCCACTTGGAAATGCGATACAGTTTGCATCCTTGTTAGTATAGGTCTTGTACTTGTGATGCTGTTGCTTTTGTATCGTGATCACTTTCTCCAGTAAAGGATGATGTTGATGCCTGCTTAGCTTTTTGATGTTGGAGTTGCAAGAATCCCATCTCGATTTTCATTGTGTTTCCTCCCCGCCATTTCGAATTCATAGCGGGATTCTCCCTGACAAGCTTTCAGGGTCTGGGGAAGTGCAAATGCCGACCTAGTTTTCCCAACTTTCCTTTTCCCTTTGACTCACAAGAGAATGTGGTAAAACGGTTTGAAACCCTGTTGTGTCTAACAAATAATATGAGGATTGAGAAGGTCATTACAAGAATGCAGTAGAGAACAGTGTCGTACAATATATTACATTTATTCGACATATAAATATATGAAGTAATTCCGCAAAAACTCGGTTGCATCCTTATGGGATGGATTTTTTTATCCTCATATTTATACTTAATGTGTTACTCACTCATAGTGTGTAAGTGAGCTTTCTGAACTAACGACGTTTTCCTCCCAACATCTAGTTTTTATTCCTTACCCTCATGTATACACTTTCGCTTTTATGTGCGCTGCTGTGCCCCTTTTTCTTCTGCTAATGCAAAATGTCGTGATGTAGTAATGCAATAATAATGCGAAAATGGGGTTGGAGAAGTGGCTGTGGGCTATATGGAGGATTACATAAAAAATCCTATGACGGTAGACACGGCCACTCGTCCACATGTCCATGAAATATTGCGGTGCCAATGGTTTCTCTTTGAATGTTGTAGATGAACCCTTTCTTCCTTCTCGAAAGAGTGGAGATGCTCTTTCCTCTCTCTACATTCTTTTTCCCGAGCCAAGGCCAAAGCTGTAATAATCAAAGGAAGCAAGAGCATTTCCTCCTTTTTTGGATGGAGGAAAATGTGTACATGCTTTATTAGGCTTTCTTCTCAGACTTGCTTTTTTGTCCTTTTCATATTACAAGAGACAAAAAGGGAGAAAGGGTGAGTTACACGAGAAAAATGTAATCTCTTGCCAAGAATAAAGTACACTCTGAGGACTAACTATTTTTCGCTTGAGCTTTAAGGAAAAAAATATAAATGGGATGATGGAGGCAACAATTTGGCAAATTTTGATGATAATACTGATTACGTGATTGTGTGAGGAAAAAGTAGAAGGAGGAAAATATGTCGGAATATGGGTGCATCTGAAATTGATGTTGATAATCATGCACGCTAGGCAAAGATGAGTTGTGTATTCTGCACGTTATGGATTAGCTATATATATTATTGGGAATAAATGCACACATGCAGTTTTTCCCCTGCTTCAGGATGAGAGATTTCGTTTTTGTTATGAAGGAGTTGTGAAGTTTTTGTCGAAAGGAAATGTACACTTTTCTGCCAGGCAATCAATCTGGCACAAGGCCAACAAATGTGCCAACACACATTTATGTGATTCTACAACAAAAGTAATTCTTTTTGCCGGTTTCACTCCTTTTATGATTTTCTTCAGGACACTGTTTCATCTGCTTTGTTTGGATGGGGATGGCGTGAAAAATTGAGAAAAGCACATCTGAAATTTGAAGAATTGTGAGAAAATAAGTAACAAAACACTGCTGCCTTTGCATCCACCCACACACACACACTCGAAAGGAATCCAAGGGGAATCACTGTCTGGGAGAGAAACCCACCCGCATCGCAGTCCCATTCTGTTTGAATTTTTTTATTGAGAGAGCCTCAAAATAATGCTCATGACATTAAATTGCACAATACAATAGTATATTTGAGCGTATTACAGAGGGAATGATGGTGATGATGAAGATGGGCTGACAATGGCTCAGTTCACATCAGAACCATCAACTCGTTTAAATTATACAAAAGAAGCGATTTTTCTCCTCTTCCCCTTGTTCCCTTTCAGATTCCATTTGATTTTTTCCCGTTTCATCCCATTTTCCACTCGTAAATTTTACTGTGGAAAATGCACAATATCCTAGGTTTGCTTGGTGATGTTGAAGCCGTTTGATGTGCGGTTCAATTTCGTTTTTTTCAGTCTCCAGATAGGCAGTTCTACATACTACATACAATACAAAAGCAGAAAGAGATAACGGAGAGCCAGTTACAATGGAGGGAATAATGGGAGTGGAAAATGCGTAATAGAATAGGAAGAGACAAGTATGGAGTGAGAAGAATGGGGGACATTTTATTCTCATTTCCGCTAACAATTTTCTGATTAAAATGTACCCACTCAGAGTATTTTATTACAAATGAAGTTTCGTAAAGTTGGTACTTGAATTCCTTAATTTTCTTCAGTAAACACAACTTTGCCAACAGTAACGTACAATAACCTGCTCCAAATATGAATCCTGAAAATTCCAGTAAATTTTTTAAAATGACGCCATAGTGAAACAAGAAATTTGACTAGATCATGAGCACCAATTCACCATTGTTCATTGTGGAACTACATTTCTATCATTATAATTCACGCTGTGTAGCATTCCCCTCTAAAGTTTCAGAATTTAGGACGATTCTAATAAAATTCCCATTCATCACAAGTAGTGTCTCTCTCGTGGATTAGTAAGATTTTATCAATGTGGTCAGTTACAAGTTTGTTCTCTGTCGTGTCCACTGTCCTACTTTACGATGATAGCGAGCAGTTTGCCACTTTGACATATTTCACGAAACACCAACATCCAAGAAAGATATACATTTTTTACTCTAAAAAAGTTTATTGCTAAGTCTATATCCTCACAGAATATGTTCATCCAAGTTTAAGCAGGAGATATAGAAAATTGTTGTTTAAGATTATGCGGAAAAGATCCTGTTTACTTATTCCTCTCTCTCGTCTTATCCCAACCTCAAACAAGTAAACATCCAGAAAACTTTTCTCCCAGCGGAAACATACAAAATACATAGGATAAATCTTACTCTCATATATACATTTTTCTCTCTTCCTTTTCCTATATTTGTAAAGTAGTTTAGCTGTTCTACCACATGGAAAGAATATCGTGTGAAATCTCGGTGTTTTTAAGATGCCTCCATAAATAAATAACACGGAGGGAAAATCTCATGCTGAGAATTTTGTGAAAAATAGTCGTCTTCTTTTAAGCGCTTAAGAACCACTACAGATTTTTTTAAACAGAAAAGGAAACTGTGTACACACAACACACAAACATATAGGTATATTGTATATTTGATCCTTAAGTATAAAGACCTGTTTTCATATAGCGATAGATGAAACAGGAGGAGGGAATAAAAGGTGGAAAAAATACTTGAAAAACTATTTTCTTTCCCTTTTTGTTTACGGCTGTTTGTTAAGAGATTACTTATGTTTGCCGCATTATTATCACCATCATTGTTACACATGAATGAGTCGCAACCGTCTCCATTTATTTTTCTCACTGTGTGAAGCGACAAAAAGAAATGGGGTGTGTGTTTGCGTCTTCCTTTATCTCGAGAATCGTCAAGGAACAAAACGTGGTATTGTGCAAAAGGCGAGAAACTCGTGAGTTACGAGAAGGTGAAATGATCTACACACCATTCTTACCGTTTTTACCATTTCACCAGCAAATGTACAACCGCTCATTGTTCAAGTTTGAAAAATCATATAATTTCTATGTATAAATGACTTCAAAGTAGGAAGGATATTATTGTTAAATATTTACCCAACATGTATGTACTTGCATACGTTTTGCACAGATTCCTGTCAAGTGCAAAGAAAAAGAAGCATGTTTATTATTTCAACCAAAAAATTCAGATGATTTCTTTTTCTTTCTACTTTAGGAATTCGCAATCTCTCTTTTCGGCATTCGGTTTTTACGAATCCGTTCATAAAAAGCGACTTCATAAAAAACCCCCTCTACATACCTATCATATGGATACCGTATTTAAGACAGACATCTTTTTTCTCATTTCAGTCACAATCCCGGAAAAGGCTTTTCTCTTGTGTTCCTTTTTCTTTGGTGTACTTAACAACCCACAAGTTATATGGTTCGTTACATGAATGACGAAAAAATCTTTTTACATCATTCATTGGATTAGAAACATTAGCTTGTGCGGAAGTGGCTGCATTACTTGGAATGTGTACTTCCCCCTTATAGAACTGTATCAAACTTCCCCCACGCATTATACTCTCACAGATTACATTCCTCCTTCACAAGATCACGTCCAATCCATGTCACATGGAAAAAGGGTAAAATAAGAGGACTCCTCCTTCACAAGATCACGTCCAATCCATGTCAAATGGAAAAAGGGTAAAATAAGAGGACAGCGTATATAAGAGTAACACCAAACTGATCCTTCCCATTTTCCCATGGAAAGTATATACCTATACGAATGATCTTAAGTAATCCAACACCGCCGCCTATAAAAAAATCTAGTTTACTATAGAGAGTCATCTAATGTTCCACCCGAAAGGAGTGAAAGTAGCAAACATGGTAGAAACGTCCTTTCCACATCCCATCCATCTGCTCTGGTCATCTTAATACCCGCGAGAGGAAATGAAAGTAGACAAACAAGGATGAAAGTAAGTAGAAAAAAAGTCAGGCATTAGTGGCAGCCGTCGTGGTGATGTGGTAGCGGTGTATATACTCGATAGTGTACAAGGCTGTGTATATATTCCCCAAAAGAAAAAAAAATGTTGAGCCAAACAACGAGAAAAACGTTAAAGTCGGATCACTCCGGAGGAAGAGAAAAAGGGACAAAAAGGATGTGGAAGAATAATAGAGAGAAAAAAAGAAAGCAGTATGAATTCCGTATTTTTGTGGGAAACACTCTCCTTTCAAGCTTACTTTTAGGCTTTTACGTTTTTCCATCTTTGAGTTTCCTCTTCCTTATGTTTGACTTATCTTGTGTTGAGGAATTTCCCATCATATTGTTTTCCTAAGTAGAAAAGAAAGTTATAGGCACGAGGAAATAGATCTAAGCATTTGCTTAGAACTTTTTTTTATCAAGGGAGATTTTCCCCTTGCCTTTTGTTTGAAATAACGCTCTTTCCGAACCAATAATCTTATACACAAAAAAAGAGTAAGGGAAAAAAGTTGCTCTCTAGAGCGGATAGGGTCAGTGGTGGTCGGTTTATTTTTTTCCCCCGACCATAACGCTCCCCAATAAATCGGATTAGTGGATTAATTTCTTTAGACTGACAAGCCAGTCAGTCAAGTCAGAGTCGTTCTCTTTGTTTGTTCATATCACCGTGCAGACTGGAGAAGACAGGAGTACACGCTAGATCACATTTCTTCCTCCTCCATAGATAAAAAAAGGAGCATGAAAAGAAAAGGAAAATCCCATGTGGAAGTACACCTCCACAGGAGACTCCGATAAAGGGAAAGGGTGATGTTAATAGTGTGGTGAAAATAGCCATATTCATGCATAACGTATCTCACAGTCTTTTTTATCCACTATATTCATTCTCAGGGAAATTATTACACTCTCATGCTTAGTACTCTAATGAAATGGGATGAAAAGTCAGAGAGCGAATGAGACCATTTTATCATCATCATATCCCCAACGGTGATGGAAACTAGGTTGAGTACTTATACTTATGTTCCCTCACATTTGCACTTACTCCACTTATTCCTCACCACCTTTGGTTTTGGTTATAAAACTCTCTAAAAAAGCTAGCGTTTGTGAGAAGCTCTCATTTATTCCAAACATTTTAACTACTTAAACTACTCTAGTCTTCGTGTTGCTAATGTTGCCATTCATATGTGCTTCTGATTTACCTCCACTATGTTTGGTACTTTCTCCCATGGAGAATGTTACAGAGGTAAATTTTAAGCTTATTGTTAGCTGGCAGGGAGTGTTATTATGTTATGGCGTGTGAATCATAACATATACTAGTGTTATCTTGAAAGTATTGTTGTTTCCCCCCACCGGAGAGAGTACATAACTTAGACTTTGTGATGTTTATGATGATATGCCAGTGGAATAGAGCTAGTCTGAATGGTTCAAATGATGATTATTACATAATAGGTTTGTGCCTTCAAGGCATTATTTTTTTCATTTTCCAAACTGCACTCTCACAAAGCAAACAAGAAGGCTGTATTTTCACCCTTTAGTTTGGAACTTTTCACTAAAGCTACACAAAGAAGGGTTTCCATTGCAAGTTCCTTCGTGTGTGTGTGTAATTTTATACCAACTGGAGATTATCTTTAGATCATTACAGCAAACAAAGGCAGAAGAGGCACGTTCTCTTGACGTTTTATTTTTTTCAATGTGTGTAGTAATGATATTTGATGTGAGCTGTTGATCTGCCTGTGTGTATAAAAAACAGGAAGGAAAGTTTTATTCTCCCTGAAGTACTCTAGAAATACTTTTTTCTTATTCTTCCTAACTTGAGTAAGTACAAGCTGGGAACAAACTTGCACACATCTTGCTAGAAGCGTGCACACATCTCATTGCCTTTTTTTCTCTCCCGCGATGAAAGTAGTGTATCATGATCTGCATACGTAATACACAAATGCGTATATTTTTTCCAAGGTCTTGAACTCTTCAGAACGCTTTTGTAATCATGATCGTCATCATCATTTCATGTATTTATTTTCTTTCATCAGAAAAACTTACTAGCTAGATACTTACTTTAAGTCTGTAGTAGAGTTACACATGAGAAGTATGAAGAGCCTGAGATGGATGCTTGTATTCCCCCAGTGACTTATCCAATTCATTTAGATGACAGAAAAGAAAGTGGAATAAGGGGAAAAGGAAATCAACATGATATCATGCTCATGATCATCTTGAAGAAAATGATGAAAATAGGCTAGAAAAGGGCAAACGGAAAAGAGAAAACTTTTTCCCTTGTTATTTTATACTACACGCCTCTCTACATTTGTATGCCTCTCTTATTTATTATTGTTTTTCCCTTCTTCTCTTTCCTCAAAGGCACGTGCAGTTTTCAGCGAGACTATAACGGGAAACGTGCTCATTTGCATAAAAAAGTAGACTAGCTTTTATTTAACTTTCACTGCACTTGATAAAGAGAGAATGGTTAAAAAAGTCAACAGTAAATATTGAGGCAATATACTTTTGAATAGAGTATCACAAAGATGAATTTTCCAAAGTAAAATGTGATGTCATGTTGAGAGAAAGAATGGAGGTAAAAGTGTTTGCTTAGATGGAAGCACTTGTACTTTATACATATTTACATATCTTTTTACGTTATAAAAATATGAATACATATAAGTAAAAACGTGACAATACAAAAACTTTATTTTGAGAACAGAACAGGAGGGGAAAAAATAAGCAAAAATCTATGGGAAGAAAGCACAAAAAATGAATTGATATAAAGAAAACTTTTATTCCTTTTTTGGATTCAATATATTTGCTTATGATCTTTAGCAAAGGAAAGTTACGTAGGAAAAGCTACTTTGGCCATGATCAGTCCGTCAGCGTCACAAAACAAGTCAAGTAGGTAAATGGAAAGACAGCACATATCCGAGGGGATTCTCAGAGATGAAGTCAAAAGTCAGCAAATAATGACGTTCACAATGTTATAAAGGCCGAAGCTTTTGTAAATAAACCTCTTTTGTGAATAAACCTCTTTTGTGAATGTATCTATTTTCATCTCGTCATCAAGAAAAGGGAAAAAATAAGTTTCCCTTTGGAAAGTACCGATGCGTGGAGAGGAAGCTAATAAAGCTGTAAATGAGTTTGTATCCAAGTATCCCCACGTGCCGTAAATGCATTGAACTTTTCCTATGTATTTATCTCTTGAACAACCTTCCATTCACTAATTTTCCTTTCGTTTAGAAACAACAAGCCAAGGAAAATCAAACTTCCAAGAAGACACAGGCAATTAAATGGAGTGAAAGGAAGCAGAAATAAACAAGAGAGAGAGAGAGAGTGGATGAGCAAATTGATTTTGACAGTTTACTTGACAAACAATCTTTTTTGTTGACATTGACATAAATAGAGGGTAAAAAATACCTTTGCAAAAAAGGCTAAGCTATTTTTTGTCTGATGGGAAGAAAAAGAATGAAAATGAAAAAGTTGAATGTACCACTATTTTTCTTCCTATCTCTCTCTACCTTTGTTTATTCTTGGAAAATCCGGTTTTGTTCTCCACTCTCTTTTCCTGTAATGCAATAAGAAAACAAGGCAGGAGAAAAGTTAGAAAAAAAGTTTTCGTTTGTATACCACGTCATGTATGTTTGTTTTGTTTGGAGGTTTTCCCAGTAAAAGCTTTCTAAGGATTTGGATTTCAATTTACGGCTTTTTCTCTCCTCCGTCTTTTCTCGGTTTCATGAATTCCCGCTTTTTTCCTGGAGAACACTGAAATGTAAATAAATTGACGGAAATAGCCTTCCTAAAGTCGAGTCTTGTAATTTAAGCGTTTAGTAAAAACCTCAAGTGTAGCTGTTGTCAGTTGTGTGGACACCAAGGGATTTTTTGTGTATCTCATGTCGTGTGTCCACATTGTCCGCCTTGTACTACTTGTTTGGTTTGGGAATTAATTTCTTGAAAGAGGAAAAAGAGTGTTTTCAAGTGATAAAAGTTTAGTTTAGCGGCGAGTGGTCTTCCTCTAATAATACAACTGACCAAGTTGACCAACTGGTTCTTAAAGAATGAAGGAAACTTAAGCTGGTGCAACTGGACAGAAAATTTATTGGTTTACCTCGAGACGACAGGAGAGAAATCCTTTCGTGTTTGTTTTATGTACATTCGTGTACGCACTCGACCACACAAGGTGCAGTATAAGTTTGTATATAGTACAAAGTGCCGTCATAAGTTATAAACCTCTGTTTCATGATGATGACATATTACATGAGTTGCAAAATTGAAGTTTGACTTGTATGTTCAATATATTATTAAATGAAGGGAAACAAGTAGCTAAATTTGATGGAGTTTTTTTGAAAATGTATTTGAAATTTCATGTTAACCCTTCCCAAATGAAAGGAAACAGTGTTATTCATCATCATAGTTGGCAGTATTGCGGTATGACCAGAGGGCAGAGATGTTTAATTTGTGAGAACGCATCTTTGTCATTAGTGTGCCGGAGAGTAAATATAAATATATGATGGGAGTAGGTATTTTGAAAAGCTAATTTTGCATGCTACGCACATTGTACAAACAATTTCCAAGCTTCCTTTCATTTCTGTGGAAATGTACATTTATTATGCAGAACTCACAAAGTATATATCTCGCACAAGAGTTTCTGCTCTGCATAGAGCCTCTTCCATATCATTTTGAGCGTTTACTGATTCTGATTAATTAATGACACAGTGTATTGGTCTTTGACTGACTGTTGTATAATTCACTCTATTTCCCTATTCTCCTCTCTTGCCTGAAGTCATAATGAGAAAGCATTCATCCGGCACGGATGATGGGAGGAAGAGAACGAAAGTAAGGAAAAGAGATCCCCTGGAAATAAGTGACGGAAAAGGAAGCAAAGTTATGTAAATGTATTTATCCATGTCCATTTGAGTTTTGGTTGTTGTACGCCGAGCAAAAAGCTCCTAGTGTTATGACAGACTTATACTTTGCAACATAATGGATCTTTTTCTATGGATATACAGCCGTAAGGCAAAAGCGTCAATCCAATTAGTCAGTCGCGGAGTGACTGACTTGCTTAGTATTTTGGTAGTTCAAGCTAACTTTACTTCTCAAACTTTCTCCTATTGCTCCAAGTGTCTAGTTCACTTATCTGTGCAACATCACTCATTTATTTTCACTTTTATACATAACAACTACAAGAGTAGTACAACTCATACTAGTTGGGGACGTAGGATTATGCAAAATATACTTAAATTCATAGGTATTTACATTGTAAATGTAATGAACACGGTGGCCCAAGTATAGAATGGAGTAACTCTTGCTAAATTTAATTTGTCTACTTTTGATTAATTAATCTCCAATTTTGTAGAATTAAGTAATTTCTGTTTTAGTCCCTCCTCCCATCCAACCGTTCTGTCCTGTCGTTATTTTAGTACATTTTCCTTCCTGTTTTGGCATATTGTTATCAACTCGAAAAGTTACAAAAAGTCAGGAAACAAATGCACAAATGCAGAGTTTTCCGACTTTCCCATCCCTTCCCTTGTACTCTATTTATACTCTCCAACCACCACGACATATCCTCATAATTATGATGTTACAACAATTATTAAGGTTTTCTTGTGGAATTAAACATGCATGTAGTAAAGTCATCTCTGAATCATCATACGTGACAGCTTGGAGCATGAAACGAAAGATAGCAAGTGTGTTTATAGTACGTGCTCCTCGTTCATCTTAAAATCCAGGTCAAGTACTAATAAGCCTTGTGAATAGGATATCCATCTCCTTCTTCTTTCGAGTGTTTTCCCAAACTAAAACTTTGCTCTTGAGACCGTGAATGAATGAGCATTTCGTTGGCTACCCGAAAGATGAGTTAATTAGCAATTAGTCACGTCCTTCTGCACGAACGAGAGTGGAGTCCATGTAAGGCTGAGAGTGTCTACAAGTGCCAAACTGCCAGAGAGTCTTAAGTCGTCGAGGAGTATAATCACATGAGAAATTTGCTCCGAGAAAATGTGTAAATCCTTTCAAATCTCGGCCAGAGTTATGGCTTTTGTTGGTTGCTCGTTTTCCTTTAAAATTGTACATTTTTCTTCACGGAATCGCTGAGAATCTGCAGTTCGTAAATCTTTTCATTTCCACCATTTTCTTTCCGTCTCTTCCTCTTCCTCACACACTGTGACCTATATAATACGCATATATTTTCCCATTCAGAGAAAGAAAAAACAGCTGACTACGAAATAACCAACTGTCTTCAAATTAGCACGCACGCCTAAGCCACATTTTCCTCGTTTGCTAAAAGATATGCTAGCGCTGCCTTTCCAAAGACAAAAGTCAGTGGACGTCATGATGATGAAGCTTTTATAGCTTGAACTCCTAAACTGTGCAAAAGACAGGATTAATTGAATTAATTATGCATGAATATAAATGACTCAATTTCTCATGGGAAAACGGAACATTCAGAGTATTTGTGGCACTCAAGAAAAAATACAGATAACCTTATTCTTCTCTGTCCTGAAGAAAGCACATAAATCTCTAATCTTTATTGCAGACGAAAAGTTTGTACGAACGTCGAATGCGGTGTTTTTGTGTGGTTCTCAAAATCGTTTTCTTCCCCTTTCGGTTACCCACCCCATCACTGTGTAATGTGTATAAAGAAAGACACGCACTTTGAACAGTATTCTATAGTATTTATCACGAGCACACACATGTGCATATAAATGCGTGTTAATAAAGAACAACATAATATAAAATCCTCCGTGATATGGACAAAAGACCGTCCATCTAAATTACATCCCTGAACAGCCATTCCACCACTGGACTACTTTGTATTTCTAACTATCCAACTATCCTCTCTTCATCTTACTTAATGTTTCTTTGCAACTATTTTTCTCTCCCTCTTTACCGTTTCCATTTTCATGGGCCATTTCCGCTGTTTTGTACAGTTGTGTTAGGGGAAATGGGGGAAAAAGAGTTGATAAATTGTATGTTAAATATATTTAGAAATGACCAAAAGACCCACACGCCGTAGGCTATTACTTTCCCCTTTAATGACTTGTATTGAGATGGATGTGTTGATACTATTTTGAATTTCTGGGCAGTGCGCGCGTGCAAAACTCAAAAAGAAGACCGCATCAGATACTTTTTAACACACTCCACCCTTACAAAGCACAACTTCTGTCACCATTCCATATTATGTAAAAAAAGGGAGAGGAAATGCGAACGCATTTTCGCCGTTATATATAACGCACAGGAGGAAAAGAACGATAAAAAGTTTGAGCGTTGTTTCCGAAATAAATGTACGCTAGAGAAAGGAATGTTTGGCATGCATGGTGGGATTTCTCTGGAAGAAAGTTGAAGGAGGAAATGCGACACAAGAGATGCTTTTTACTGGAGAGTACACAATAACAAAAACAATGTGGATTGTGTGTGGATATTTGTGCGCAGAGGAAAATGCTAGTGATCGTTTGACATTTCCCTTGACATTCGTCTTAGCAAAATTCCTTCTCTTTTTCTTATTCTTGTTGTCATTGTTGTCCTGTTTTTTCGTTAGTATTGCTCGCCAACAAGTCCAGTGTTTGTGTCATATGGTATATTTGACAATGTGGCTCGGCTCGGCATGCGTACGGTTTTACTGAATTGTCTGGATGGTTGAATAAGTGACGGATGAATGACAAGGGTGGGTAGCTGTAAAAAAAGGTTTGAATATTTTCAAAAGGAAGAATAATAGAGGTCCGTAAAAGGGTTATGGTGAATGGGAAAGTTTTTTTTATAGAGTTTATGTTTTCAAGCGGTAAGGAGAAAGAGCTGTTTTGTGATGATATGCAAAGCATAAAATAGAGCTTGTTTGTATTGTTATCCCTTTATAGCGTACTATTTTCAATGGGGAGGTCATTCACGTTGAAATTAATGCATGCATGCGTGGTAATGTTATGATTTGAAAAATGCCTCTAACTGAATACTTTTACCCTTTGTCCCGATAAGAATGTATTTTAAAAAACATTTTTCGGTAGTTTCAACATTTACAAAAGGTCGAGTGTCCCTTTTAAATTTAAAGAGAAGACATTTTTATGATGAAAATGGTGAAACATGAAAATGCTTTATTTACATTTTTTACTTGCATCGTTATAAAAGTTGAAGAAAGAAACCGCGCATTGAAGAAACGTGATACAGTTAACCTTTTCAAATTGAAAAAAGACATCGTATTTTAATACGATGTCTAAATTGCGATTGCGTTCTAAATTTGAATTTTGAATGAGCCTACATTCATTATGAGTAAGTATAGCTGTAAGGAAGTGTAGAGATTGTGTGGGAGGGATTGCGTTTGAGAAAGTTGAAATGTAAAATGGTTGGGTGAGCAGGTGGTATTTGGGCATTCCTTTTTCCTATCTAATAAGAAAGGACAAATCTGTTTGAAGAAATCACTATGTATTCATCACTTTCACCGTTACAGGGAAAGAATACTTTTTAAAATAGAATGAATGGAAACTTGAATGTGTGCTGTTGAAAACTTGGCGGGAGGAAAAAGAGAGAGAGCAACAAACTTGCTTAAAAATATAAATTACACAGACAACCTCACGTCAGGAAATTTCCACCCACGTTTGCTCCGGCAATAAAAGTGGAATCTGTCCTGGAACGATCTGATCTCTGTAAAGGAAAGATCATATGTACACTCTATATAAAATAAGAATATACATAGTATATTTATATTTATATGTAGTTTTATATTTATACATATTCAAATTTTTTGTCATCTGATTCTTACTTTCCCCAGAGAATGAAAAAAATGAAGTTGTGTTGATGCATAGTCATGAATTCTGCATCTTCTATCTGTTGGTGTCATTAACTTTTCCCTCGAGTGGTTTCATTTTTTCCATACAATATTCTGAATTTTTCTTCTTTCAAACCACCTTTTAAAAAGAACGAATGGAGTATATCATTATCATTCAAATAAGAAAAAAATATCCATTTTCTATTCCTCCTTTGCCCACACAGAATCACCATCACAAATCACAATACATGAATGAATGCTACTGTGTATTCATAACATCAGTGAACAGGATCTGAGGACCCCGTAAACGACCCTGCTTCATACAATGCTTAATGTTGAAAGAAAACTTCCTTAGAGCTTCTCTGCTCTCTGTATTTCTCGCTAACTTCAAGAAATTTGTCCTTTTCCTTTTAAACATCTCTCATCTCGATTATTCTACTTTTTTCTCCTTCAAAGCCACAACCCCTGTATTCTGGTGGGGTACTCATCTCATGTCCTTTCTACAAGGTACTTAAGGCTCATTTCAACTTTTACTTTGACTTTGACAACAAATAAAAAATACTACATAAGAAAGTTATCTTGATTTGTTCAAAAGTTGGCTTTCCAACCTTATTTACAGGAAAAGCTGGCATAGTACATGTTTTCCAAGCTACTTGAAGATTTTTTCCTTGCTTTGTTGGCAAACAAGCTCGTGTGTTCTGCCTTCCGTAGCATGAGAATGTTATGTTATGTATTATTATGTGTTTGTACGTGAATATTATAAACTTGTATACTTATTATACAGAGAAAATATGCTACTCTCACGGTTGCCTCGATGATATCACGTTGCACACTTGTCTGCGCTTTTAAAAGAATGTCTTTTCACCACAAAACTTGTGGAAACTCTCGGCTTTTCATTGCTACCCATTTACCAAGTGGAAATACCCCCACGTCAGTCCCTTCTACTTTGCCAGAGTCATGCCAGCATCAAGATACTTTTGTACACAGAGACACGGTAGCAGAGAAAAATATCCTGAGGAGGCTTTGACCTAGATTAAATATTTTTACTGTTATATACCCGTTACATTTTGTATTTAATGGGAAACAAGAGGTACAAATGAGCATGCAGATGAACGCATACTTTTTGAAAAGGAAGAAAGGCACAGCGTGTTAGTGTTATAGATGCGTGTGCGTAACCCTCTTACCATAAAGAGCCAGATGGGGACGTAATGTATAACATGGTGGAAAGTAGATAAAAGTTGAAGGGGAAGAGAAGACGATATTTTTTCCACGACCAAATCCTCTTTAGCACCTTTTAAAACACGACCTTTCTTCCTGTTCAAGTACACCGATGGATTTTTGGACAGAGAAAAGGGAAATCTTCTTTAGTAAAAAATAGGCTCAAGAGTCGAATTCCTTTAGATGGTTGGAAGTGAAGCGTACGCACACAAGATATTCCTTTTTTTCTTCAAAAAGCTGAGCTTTTCTTATGGAAATTATGCTGCTACTGTGTTAGTGTTATCTTAGTTTTTTGCGACCTATAAATAAGGAAATGGAAAGTTTTCTTGACGGTAATATGCCGCGTAAAAGTAGGGAGCAGATGACGTTTTATGCATGCAAGAATGTCCTTTCATTTCAGGTATTTTCTTTCAAGAGCCAGTTCATGGTGTTAAAGAAACGATAAGGTTTTCATAAACAGGTATATTTTAGGTGAGCACTTAACCCAGCGAAAAAAATAGTCTAGTTGTTTCACCTACCCAATCTTAAGTCGACGCGTGTGAATAAGGAGCAAAAATGGTCGTTTGGTTTAATGACTGTGACGTTTACGACGTCAGTAGAAAAGTAGCAACTGTCGTATATATGCTGGGAGCTAAAGAAGGAACGGTATTAATGTTGAATGGAAAGATGTATCGTTTTAAGGCTGCAATAAAACAGCGGCGCTTTCATCGATTCTTACACTTTTTTAGGAATAAACTAAAATGAGTTCCAAAGTTGGATGATTGGATGCGTTTGAATGAACTTATACATATGTCAGGTCAGGTGCAAGAGTATGACAATTTTTAGTCACGTGTTTACCCAACCTGAGCACATCGTATGATGGCGTAAAAGTCTCAATAAGGTAATAAAGTAAGTAGTAATTATTATTATCTGCGTTCAGTGCACACACACTTGTTCTTTTTGTCTTGGGATTGCGACTGTATCAACCAGCTCACAAAATTGACAGATATCTATCACGTTGAAACAAAATTAAGAGCATTGGCGCAGATATGTCATAATGTATATTTTACTCCCTGTTGCAAATAGTGCGAAGCTAACCTCAAAACAATTTTACTATTCAAATAAAGCCGTTATAAGATATCTGTTCAGAGTTTTCATCTCAGGAAAAGGCTGTGATCAAATCAATGCTCTGTATTACTTTATACACAACCTGTGCCAATAAGTTCAACTCTTCAGGTACGTATGTGTCTACCTATTTAAAATGCTTTCAATGGGTGTAATAGACTGGGTGAAAGAAGGAGGGACCAGTTTTAATTTATAGGAAAGCATCTCTTTTCTATTCATTCCTGAGTTTAGTTTGCTTTTGTAGATGTTTTGAAGTTTTGGAAACTAAATGAAGGCTAAATAAGCTCTGATGAATGACTGCTGATTCCTCTCTCCCTCCCTCTCATTGCTGACCTTATGAGTTTTCCAAAGGCAAGAAGACTTTCCCTTTGAAGAGATAGAAGCATGTTGGAAAGTTATGTGATAGGTTGTTCCTTACAGTGCCACTTTTACGTAGTATTTTTCGTCAATTTAAGTTTCATTCTTGAAGTAAATTGATTTCTCCAACCTTCAATCATTTAATCT